>WEDG01000059.1:0-287983 GCA_017591395.1 Schistocephalus solidus | reverse complement strand
TTGCAGCTGTTACCCAACTCTCATCTGTGCTTCCCCGAAGCTGGGCTCTGCCTAGTGGCCACACCCCATTAACCGCGTCAACTGCTGGTACCCAGTGTTGTGTGGTTCCACTCCAAGTAGTCTGCTGCCCATCCCCCATCCACCTCCCAAATTTCAAAAGTCCTACGGAGAGGTCAACATGCAATCGCATAGTTGACTCAAGCTAACTCGGTTCGCTCTCCTACTTAAAACCAATCCGTGATCCATAGTGGAGTTTTTCAGCCGTCTGAGATATCCAAGCAGCCTATTTAGGGATAATACCGAAGAAAGGTACCAGAAAAGTTTCAGTAAACCAAAGCTGATTATTAGGTCTTCTTTAGCTGACCTCAGCTCGCAAATTGGAAAACTATCAAAATACTCAACTAACCGAAAACACCCTGTTCCACCACTTTGCGTACTCTCTTAGCTGCTTGGGTGAGTTCACTCACACTAGCAGCCTGGAATACTAATTCTCTGCAGACAATCTGAGGAGCGATCGGCCGTAACGGAGAACAGCACTAGTCGCTCGGGAACTGGCTTGCAACAAAGTGGACATTACTGTTTTCAGTGAGACCCGGTTTTAAAGCAAAGTTGGCTGTAGAAGGGGTGCTGGTTACACCTTCTAGGGACGTTGCCCAAAGGCAGAGCGACGATACACGACGCTGGTTTCGCCTTTGCCATTCATAACGACATTTTAGGACCCTGCCCTGTTTGCCGAAGGGCATCAACGACCGATTGATGACTCTAGGCCTGCCCTTTCGGGGACCAACATTCACCATTATTAGCATCTATGTCCTCTCTAATGACGAGCTCTGATGAGGTGAAGAACAAATTCTACGAGGACCTGCACGTCCTCCTGGCGTCTTTAACCAGGCTGGACAAGTTGGTTGTCCTTGGCCACTTTAAGCCCACATCAGGTCCCCTGCGTGTCCCCCACGGACTCGCCAGCTCCAACAATGACGGTCTCCTTCTTCTGTGCACCTGCATGAAACACAATCTCCTGCAGACGAACGATTTCCGCCTTCCATCGTGGGAGAAGGCCACGTGGATGCATGCCCAGTCACGGAGCTGGCAGATGCTGGACTATATTGTCGTCCGGCGGCGAGGTCGACAGGGCGTGCTAGTGACCAAGGCAATCCGCGACGTAGGCAGCTCGACGAATCACCGCTTTATCATGTCCGAGATGAGGCTCCGAATCCATCTCCGTAAAAGTCCCTAAGGTGGGCGACTACCAGGTAAGTTTAATACTCTCTTGTTAAATTCGCCTGCTCACTGTTTTGAATTAAGCAAAAAATTGGTGCAGAAACAGGAGAGTCTGCAGGCTTGAGATGATAGTGCCACAGCGGAGACTTGATGATGTCAACTGCGGAGCATCATCCAGTCCTCGGTCCTCACCGTCCTCGGATGCGCACGCCTTTATATAAGGACAGGTTTGACAATATTGATGCCAACATGACCAACCTACACGCCGAGAAGAAATGAATACACAAAGCCTATATGGAATACCGAACTGACGCCAACAAAGCAACCTACCTGAAACCCCGGCGCTTTGTAGAGCAACAGCTGCGGGAGACGCAAAACGCCTGAATGGCTTGCAAGGCTGGAGAAATCGAAGGTAACATGGACCAAAACGAAGTGAAAAACATTTTTCAGGCCATCATGGCCGTGTACGGGTCTTGCATCAAGGGACCTGCACCGTTGCTAAGCTCTGAAGGCACAACGCTTCTATTGGTGAAATCACAACTTCTAAAGCACTGGGCAAGCACTTAAGAAGTGTTATCAACCACTCATCAGTCATCTCCGATGCTGTGATCGACCGGTTTACCCAAATGGATACAAAAAATGACCTGGATCACCCACCTGCTCTACCAGAAATCATTCAGGCCGTGAAAAAGCTTTGCAGCGGTAAAGCGCCTGGATTTGGCGCAATCCCGCTGGATGTCTAGAAGTAGGTTGGCCCCCACCGGATTCCAGAACGTATACCAACATTCCAGGAGATGTGACGCCAAGGACACGTTCTAAGGTCTTCAAGGACGCGACCGTTGTCCATCGCTAGAAGCCGGAAGGGAACCGACAACTTTTTAATAACCTCAAAGGCATCTCAATGCTGCACACCGCCAGGAAGATTTCCGCTCACATGCTTATTAGATAGATAGATATTTTTAATTGAGTACCCGGAAAAACACTACCATTAGATTGATATTACCCGTCCGAACGGCCAACTAGCGCAGGGCCTTCTCCTGAAAAGACATTGTTGCTTCTGACGACATTGCGGAACAACTAACGTGATATATACCACTTGCCAACTACACATAAATACAAGGAGATGTGAAACCACCGCTAAACTGCCTTTGCGGATCTCTGAAAGCCCTTGCGTTAGGGTAATACGTTGTTTTTTCCTAATTGATCACCCTAAAGGAGGTCAGTTCTTATAGCTGAATAGGATTATTTTATGTTTTATTGATTAATTGATTAATTTATTGCCAGTTTACAGGCAAGGTCTAAAGAGATATACAATAGAGGGTCGAGATGACAGTGAAAAAAACTCCTGATCATTCCTTCAAGTGTTGTCAGGAAAAAAAACTGCAGCTTATTGAGGGATTAAAGTTCAGGACAGGGAAGTTTTGACACAGGTGCCCGGTGAAGGACTTCTCCATTCAGTGTTATTGATCCGGTATTCTGCACCAGCAGGTATGTCGGCGAATGGCTTTTCGCTGTCGACTGTTTTATTACCTTCTGTTGGAGAACGCGTGAATCTGATCAGTATCCTTTGGTAGAAGCTGATGCCGATGAAGCAAAAAGCGCATTATCATGGAAGAACTGATGTCACATCCGTTTGTTCCATCCTGGCCGTAAAGGCAGTAGTCACCGCTGCTTATTGAATTACTCTTTAATGGGTCATTATTCTATGGCATGACCATCTTCTGATTATTTGTAAAAAGCAGAGGCATAAATTTCCACTTATTTTGTCCTGTCTATCTCGCATAAATTTATAAGGCCGATAGTTGGGTCATCGAAGGAATTTGACAAAAAATTAACGTTGATCTCGAACATTGACTAGTCCCAGAAAAGCAGTGTAAATTTTTAAAAACACCGCTGAACTAAAGACATGGTCTTCACTGCCGGTAAACAGCTGGAAAAGGGCCAGCAAATTAAAACAAATTTAACACCACCTTCGTAGATCTAACAAATACAAATGATACAGGGAATCGAAATGGATTCTGAAAAATCTTGCTAAAATTTGGATGTGTAGAAGTTAATTCCGGAATTTTTAAACAGATTTCTTCGTTTGCTGTGGAAACTTTTAGCTTGATGGTTGATGATTTTTATATTTTTGACAGTTTGACCGTCGATTTTGACGAGGTCCCCCCGTATGCTCCACACCAGGTGGTGCAGGGACGGTGACTTGCGCGTGAATTAGTTTTAAGTGATAGTAGCCTTGCACTGCAGCTACCGCACTCTCTCCTCCTGCCCCACCTGAGCCCGGTGTCCAGACAGAGTCAAGAAGACCGGAGATGGGGGAGGGCGCAGGTGGCTGGCGCGGCCGGAGCCGCCCCTGCGCGTAACACCACACCTGGCTCGGATCCCACAGAGTGGGAGTGCCATAAAGGCCACAGTCCGCCAGTCAGCCACTTCACACAAAACGCACATTGGGCTGAACACGCGGTCGAGTTATCCCGTCAGTTGGCAACCTTCCAAGCCACGGCTTTTAGCGCACCGTGAAAGTTTCAAGCGCGTCAGATTGTTTATAGTGAGGAAAATGTGCTGAGCTCTCGACCTCACTCTCTCCCTCACCCCCACAATCAGACCACCATCCCAGCCAGTCAGTTGTCTGATGTGGTAGTGGGCGCATTGGCTGACGAGTCGGCGTACCCGTCTTCGCGCGCCACAGCACGACTTGGACCCCATAACGCACACACCAGGATACACTAAATCAGGGGATGTGGAGGAGCCATCGCCATCTGACTCCCAGTTCACTTGTCAGCCACTCGACACACACAACACATACACTGGGCCGACGGTGTGGTCTGGTGTAAGCGTCAGATTGGCAGCCATCCAACCATGGTTTCTAGGGAAATCGTGATTTTATCAGGTATATTATGATGATTGCGTGAGTGTTGTCTATTTATTAGTGCAGATGGTGTGCGCTGATGTGGCTAAGCCTCCGGTGGTTTACCGCAGGTTGTCGTGGAGGCGCATTTGTCCTAAAAGGCCCATGTGGTTTGTAAATGTGCGGGAGTAGTGAGAGCAGTGGAGGCGGGCACGTCAACTGTATGTCGGAGCCCCAGGCACAGGTTCACCAGCCTCCGTGCGATGGATTCGCAGGTGAACGACCAGGCCGATGCATGAGTTGAAGTTGCAGGCACAGTGTGGGCAGGAGAAATCGGTAGAGGCTGGAGGGATGTCATTCATGGTAGTGGAAGTGGCAGTGGCGGTAAGAATGGCTGGAGCGGATGGTGTGCATGGTGAATCGGTGTTTTCGGCATTGCGGTTAAGTCCGCTGTCATGGATGCGCATGTGACCGAATAGGCCCATGCGATGAGTGAATGCGCGAGAACAGTGAGGGCAGTGGAGGCGGTGATCGCTGCTGTGGGTTGGTGCTCCAGGCACTGGCTCACCAGTCTCTGTACGATGGATTCGCAAGTGACCGACCAGGCAAATGCGTTAGGTGAATGTGCTGTCGCATTAAGGACAGAGTCCCCGTAGCTGCTGGTGGTGGTGGTGGTGGTAGTAAAGACAAAGGCGGTGGTGGGGATATCAGGCGATGTGTATTGGGATGGGGTCTTTATGATGGTGGGAGTAATGGAATTGATGCCAGGAGTGGGCGAGTCTGAAGGAGGGTTGGCAGAATTTGACGTAGAAGCTGGAATTGTCAGATTGTTGGTGCATTGCGTCCGAAGATGTTTAACCAGGCCGATTTGCGCGCGGAAGATGTATTGACAGCGCGGGCATGTTGGCAGGGCCTGGGCATTGGCGGTGTTTGTCCGGGGCGCTGGTGACATTCGTGCCGCTCTTTTGGCCTTGGCGGCGGTGATCCGGTTGGCCTCATCGATTGCTGAACCAGTCTTCACGGATCTTCTTCATGCCGGTCTATTCTGGGTGAGGTCCTCTCAGGTCGCCGAGTTGATTTGCAGTTGCTTCAGCGATTTCTTCAAAGTGTCTTGTAGCGTCGTTTTGGACCTCCCTGTCGGTGAGCACCCGTAGTGACATCTCCATAGAAAAGTCGTTTGGGTTGTCGCTCGTCGTCCATTCTTACCAGGTGGCCGCTCCATCGCAGTTGCACTTGTCTCAGCATGGCGTGGATGCTGAGGATTCTGGTCCACTCCAGGACTTCCGTGTCCATGATCTTGTCTTGCTACCTCAGCTTGAGCATTCTGCGGAGGCAGCTGAGATGGAAGTGATTCGGCTTCCTGGCTTGGTTCGAGTAGACGGTCCCGGTTTCCGCTCCGTAAAGGAGTGTCGTCAAGACGACGGCCTTGTACATCTGCAGGTTGGTGTTCAGGTGAATACCGTGGCGATTCCACACGGAGGCCTGCAGCAGGCTGAAGGCCTGACTAGCTTTGGAGATCCGTTGGGCAACCTCGTTATCGATTCTCGTGTTGCGTGACAGCGTGCTTCCTAGATAAGGAAAGGTTTGCACGTTTTTGAGTTGAGCACCGTTGACATTGATTCGGGGAGCATTGTATTCCGCGCTAGGTGGCGGCTGGTGCATGACAACCATTTTGGCTGTACTGATTGTTAATCCAAAATTGGCGCAACCTGCGGCGAAGAGGTCCATATTCCTTTGCATGTCCTCCTCCGTCACGGTGTTAAGTGCGCAGTCGTCCGTGAAGAGCAAGTCACGGACTCTAACCATAGACACGCGTGTTTTGGCCTGCATACGCCGACTGTTGAGAAGGTACCTGTCAGTTCTGTAAGCGATGCGGATCCCAGGCTGCTCATCACGGTAGGCGTCCATCAGCATAGCCGAGAACATGAGACTGAACAGGGTAGGAGCCAATACGTAGCCCTGCTTCACTCCGTTGGTCACTGCGAATGCTTCGGATACCGTCCCGTTGTCAGTGACGCGCGCCGTCATCCCGTCATGAAGCTGACGCACCATGGGCGTGAACCGCTCAGGACAGCCGAATTTCTGCATGAATTTCCACAGTCCATCGCGATTCACCGTGTCAAAGGTTTTCGACAGTTCCACGAAGGTAGTGTATAGGTGAGTTCGCATCTCTTGGCATTTCTCTTGTAGCTGGAGGTGGTAAAGATCATATAGGTTGTCCC
This sequence comes from Schistocephalus solidus, assembly GCA_017591395.1. Classification (NCBI taxonomy): domain Eukaryota; kingdom Metazoa; phylum Platyhelminthes; class Cestoda; order Diphyllobothriidea; family Diphyllobothriidae; genus Schistocephalus; species Schistocephalus solidus. The sequence goes on along the minus strand of WEDG01000059.1, from coordinate 281,692 downwards.
GCGGTGTCGGCTGAAGCCACATTGGCTTTCCAGGAGCAGGCCCTGCTCTAGGTGACCGTACAGACGATTGAGAAGGATACTAGAGAAGATCTTCCCGGCGATGTTGAGCAACGAGATACCTCTGTGATTATCACAGAGTTGCCAATTCCCCTTCCGTTTGCAGAGATGGACGATGATCGCGTCTTTGAAATCCTGAGGAACTTGTCCTTGGTGCCACATCTCCTGGAAGACTGTTGTGAGTTCTGCCATCAGCCGGGGCTCACCGTCCTTGTAGACTTCCGGTGGGATTGCGTCGGATCCCGGTGCTTTACCGCTGGAAATCTGCTGCACGGCCCGGATGGTTTCTGGTAGGGAAGGCGGCAGACCCAGGTCCTTGTTCGTGTCCACTTGAGGGATCCGAACAATGGCAGCATCGGAGATGGCTGATGAGCAATTAAGGACACTTCTGAAGTGCTCAGCCCAGTGCTTCAGAATTGGGGATTTCTCTGTCAGCAGTGTTGTGCCGTCAGAGCTGAGCAGCGGTGCGATCCCCTTGATACACGGGCCGTAGATGGCCTTGAAAAAGTTCTTCATTTCGTTGCGGTCCACATACCCCTGGATTTCCTCAGCCTTTCGGATCATCCAGGCATCCTGCATCTCCCGCAGCCGTTGTTGTACAAGGCGCCGGCATCTGAAGAAGGCTGCTTTGGTGGCGTCAGTCCGAAGGTCCATGTAGGCTTTGTGTAGTCCATTCTTCTCCGCGAGTAATTTGTTGATGTCAGTGTCATTGTCATCAAACCAGTCCCGGTGTTGACGGCGTGCGCGTCCGAGGACTTTGATAGCGGTGGACTGGATGACATTTCACAGTTGACACCATCGTGCCTCCACGGTAGCATTATCATCTGGAGCATGCAGGTCCTCCAGTTTCCCGGTTATTTGGTTGCTGAAATCAAAACAGTGAGCAGGCAAATTTAATAAAAGAGTATTTAACTTACCTGGTGGCCGCTTACCTTGGGGCCTTTGTTGGGGTTGCAGTCGGAGCCTCATCTGGGAGATGACGAGGCGGTGATCTGTCCAACCATCGGCATCGCGGATCGCCTTGGTTACCAGCACGTCCTGTCGATCTCGCCTCCGGACGAGAATATAGTCCAGCAGATGCCAGCGCCGCGACCGAGGGTGCATCCACGTGGCCTTCTCCCGCGTCGGAAGGCGGAAGAAGGTGTTGTTCAGCAGGAGACGGTGTTCCGCACACGTGCGCAGAAGAAGGCGGCTGTTATCGTTAAGGCTACCGAGACCGTGGGGACCCAGCACTCCCTGCCAGGCAGCGTGGTCCGTCCCGACTTGGGGGTTGAAGTCACCAAGGGCAATTAACTTGTATTTTTTCGGCACAGTCGCCAGCAGGGCGTGCAGATCCTTGTAGAATTTGTCCTTCTCCGCCTCAGAGCTCGTCATTGGGGGAGCGTAGGCGCCGATGATGATGGCGAACTGGTCTTCCCGAAGAGGCAGGCGGAGGCTCATCAGGCGATCATTAATACCCTGCGGCAAACAGAGCAGACGTCCAACGATGTCGTTCCGGATAGTAAAGGCGATACCAGCGTCGCGTCGCCTTTGGCCATCCGCTCTCGAAGAAGGTGAAGCCGGCACCCACCTCCTCCAGCTGACCCTGCTCAGAGAATCGGGTTTCGCTGAGAGCAGCAATGTCCACCTTGTAGCGCGCCAGTCCCCGAGCGACTAGCGCCGTCCTCCGTTCCGACCGGTTGCTCCTAGGATTGTCTTAAATGGAACGAACATTCCAGGCTGCTAGTGTAACTGGACTCACCCGAGCAGCCTGGAGGGTATGGCAAGGGGGATGGGGACTGTGGGTATTGTTGTTTGTTTGAGTTTTACGACCGCGTATTTTGTGATCTGCGAGCAGCGGCCGGCTGCAGAAGATGTGATAACCAGCATTTGTTTAGGGCACCTTTTCTAGCCCCTTCCTCCGCGAGGAGGCAAGCAGTGCTGTCCCTAAATACGGCTGCTCGGACACACCAGACGGTTGCCGAACTCCACTATGGGGCACGGTTTTGTTTTAGTGGGAGAACAACCCGAGTAAGCCTGGGCCGCCTAAGGGGTTGCTGTGGCCCCCACCGTAGGAATTTTTGAGAGGGGGGAGATGGGAAGTTCGGGAATCAGACATACCAGGTGTGGAGGCACACACAACACCGGAGACCCTCACCTGGTTTAGCCCGCCGGTCATGCCGGTTGCCTGGGGTGTGGCCGCTGGGAAGAACCCAACTTCGAGGAGCCACAGGTGAGAGTTGGGTACCAGTTAGAGGCGGCCACAGGAGCATTCACCATCTGTACGAGACAAATGGAGCGACCAAATGATATCTGTGGGGCGCTACCCCTAACTAGTACCCCTACACCCCATTTATATTTCTAATTCTTTATCAACTGCATATACCGGTGGTCATTGTATTAAACAATAGGTGAAAATATACCGTTTTGAACTGTTTTGCCTGACATAGTCTCAGAAGAGTGCCTTTAGATTTGCGGAAAAAAGGATGGGATCTAAAGATTGATTCTAAAACAGGAGTTGCAATTTTAGAAGTTTTTTAATTTTCCAACTAATTGAATATTATTTCTCGAAGTATGATCACTTAGGTCAATATTTGAAGAAAAACAAGCTGTTTATATGTACATTGGAACGTTGGGTTTCACCCTCATTAGCAAACGAGAAGTCTAGGTCTTCACCTACAATACCAAAAGTTATCTCAGAGGCTGACCCTCCTGCTAATGCAAGCCCACGGCTCTGCGGATCAACAGAAATTTCCATTCCACTTGAAAATTTTCCCGTTCACCTTGTTCCTGGTTCGAGTGAAATCGTGTCAACACCACTTCGTTCCCCTTCCAAGCAAATGACGCCTGCTATAGCTGTAAAATCTAGTAAGCCTAAGAAAACCCCTAATAAATCTGAGTCATTTGCTAAACCAGTCGTTAAAATCAGATATGTCATTACCCACAGAAAACTTGCTAACACCTCAGCATCTACAACAGATGTGAACGCTCACGTTAGCATTATTGCCAACTCAAAAAGTGTCGAAAATCCCAAAATAATAAAGTCTTTTAATTATTTTAACAGTTTTTTATCAAAATCATGGATATCTTTTTCAAATGCACGTTTTCCGCCACATTATGCTAACTTCCCTCAAAATCTCGATAATATATCACACTTCTATATTTCCCAGGCCACAATATAGCCTTCCCTTCCACGGTTTTCATTCAAATATGCCATTGTGCAATAATCTCAGTCCTTCTTACAGTAAAATTTCGGCAAATTCTAGATCAGAGCAATTTTTTCGCACATTAGGTTTCTTTTCTCTGGTTTTCTTCTCAGCCACCTGCAGATCAGGAATACGCTCTCTTTAGTTTCGCTCAATGCGAGATCGATTGTAAATAAGATGGCTGAGCTTAGAACAGTAGCCTTTGAGCTTGATCCAGATGTGCTGTGCATCACTGAATCCTGGGCTCGCTCTCTTATTTCTGACTCAATGCTTGCTATAGATAATTTCGATTTGTACCGACAAGACGGCGCTGAAAAACGTGGCCGTGGTTACCTCTTTTATATTAAGTCATCCTTTGTACATTTCCCTTTTCAGCTGAGCATTTCGTCCTTTTCTGGAAATGTATGCTTTGCTTCAGTCATCCTCCCTCACAATAAAATAGCGTTAATTGGCTGTGCCTATAATCCTCCGTGTTATTCTGGCAATGAAAGCGAGCTCTGTGAACTATTTGAAAAAGTTGCAGACACTCAATTTGATGTCAAAATAATCGTAGGCAATTTCAATCTGCCAGACATTGACTGGCAGGCAAATTCCTCTCCGCCTAAACATCAGAAATTGGTCGATACTATTAACTTTTCAAACATGTCCCAACTGGTCAGATCAGTTACTAGAAATGACAACATTTTAGATTTAATTTTTACAATGATGTCCACCCTCACTTTATGAATTTTCATCATGATCTTTTCACAAGTGATCACGCAATAATTGACTGTTGTTTTCCAGTCCCCCTTGTTACGAAGCCTGAGGTTAAATGCAATAACCCCGACTTTGCTAACACAAACCATGAAATGATAAATAATTTCGTAAGCACTCTAGATTGGCATAGCATATTCTCAATCAAGGATCCAAACGTTTTCCGTGAGCCATCGCAGAGCCTCGCAGAAAAAAATCCAGGTTTTTATCCCGTTTAAGATTTTCAACTCAAATTCAGCTTCTTCTACTGTTCCGTATTTTCTCCAGAACATACTTAAAAAATTACGAAAGCAACTTAAAGATTAATCTAAAAGCTCTTTGTCAGTTCATTTAAGGATTGCACAAATAATTGAATTAGCATCGAAAATTAGGCTCGCGAGAGATACGCGTAGGGAGTCTCGGGCACAAAGTGATGGCAATTCATTCAAATCTGTTGCTCATATCTTCCATGTTTGGTCATCGGCTAAGTGTCTGAATGTAACTCCGCCCTTACTCGACTGTAACAAAAAAATTTTTACAGCCGATTTCGGCAAAGCAGAATTGTTAAATTCGTGTATTGCCAACCACTTTACCACTGAAACTAACCCCACTCCCACAATTCCTCTTCTTTCAAATTCGCTTCTACCAACCATTTATTTCTCGCCTTCATGTATTCAAAAGGAAATAGCTCACCTAAAAAATTCACATTCGGTTGGAACTGATAACATTCCAAACTCACTTATTAAACAGTTAAGGGATTTTCCACCTTTACTAAGCAAGTTATTCTCAGTATTTTTCGAAAATGGTTTCTTCCCCGATTATTGGAAAACTTCTATTATTATAACCGGTTTTTAAATATGGTTCCCGCTCGGACATTCATAACTATCGCGGTGTTCATAAAACGCCCTCTCTTGCTAAACCATTCGAAAAAATAATTGCAAAACAAATCACGGATTCTTGCATAAGCAATCAAATTATCAACTTTTCCCAACAGGGCTTCTTACTGAACCGCTCTTGTGAAACCTTTCACATATCTTTTCTAAAGCTACTAACCTCTCTTCGTAATGATCATCTCTCTGTAGTAGTTATCTATTTTTAATCTTAGTAAGGCATTCGATAAAGTGCCTCATAAACGACTTCTAGCTAAACTAGAAGCTATAGGATTTCGTAGTCCCCTTACTGACTTTATTAGATCATACCTAAATGATCGAAAGCAAAAAGTTTGAGTAGGGTCCTCATACTCAAGTGCTACCCCGATTGTAAGTGGTGTCCTACAAGGTACCGTATTAGGTCCTTTGTTGTTCTTACTGTATATAAATGATATTTCATCGATAGTTAAACATTCTCAATCTTTTATTCATGCTGATGACCTCAAATGCGTGTATTCCTTCTCTAACTCTACGACTGAATGGTGCCTAGAACAACTTCATTCAGACTTAGACGCACTTTCGGTGTGGAGCTCCACATGGCTAATGGAGTTCTCACCTACTAAATGTCGCTACATGAGTTTTGGGCCTGTAAGGCTGCCGCAACCTCTTATCTTTGAAGGTTGCCCTATGATTGAATGTTCCTCCATCAAGGACCTGGGCTTAAACTACACCAGTAAATTAGATCTTTCGCCTCATGCTGATAGAATTACGGCCAAAGCTGCTCAGATTTGCGGCTTTATTTCTTATAATTTCTACCTTTTCTGAAATTAAATTAAGACTTTATCGTATGTTTGTACTTCCCATTCTTGAATTTTGCTGTCCTTTCTTCGGTTTGAGGAACGAATCTAGACGTTCAAAAATTGAAAATGTTCAAAGAAATTTCACAAAAAATCTCCTATATCCGACTCTTGCAACTACTTCCTACTCAACAAGATGCCAACTAACGAAGCTAAAATTTCTTTGGGTCAGGATACTTGAAGCAGGCTTTTGTCTCCTTTTTCGACTTCATAATAGTTCAACTCTCCCAAAGCTTTCTGTCATTACCCCCGTTAGTCTTCCTTATAACCTAAGAAATTCTGAACTAATTATACCTCCCCCTGCATCCTCCACGTGTAAACGCTCTCTCTTCTTTGCTTCTAGGTATAGTTTTCTTTGGAATAACTTGCCAATTGAAATAAGGTCGTTAACTAGTCTATCTGCATTCAAGCGAAGACTGCACATTTATCTTAACACTGATTCTATTAACCTTTTATTTTCCTCATCTTTTCCCAGCAGCTTTCCCCATGACTCGGAGAAAGGACCTTTGGGAATTTGAGTAACCCTCTTGAAACTATATTTACGCTACCTGGAGACGCCCATGAACTATAATGTCTCCTTATATCACCCGTCCTCCAAACGATGACGTCATTCGGACGTGCAAATTCGGTGGTCCACAGTCTTAAATGCTGCGGTTTCTTTGGATACTAACCATCATCAGAATTCAATTCTGGATTCTATGATGCTGAGGACTTAAGTTCATTGACGCATTTTCGTGAGATTCTGTTTCATACGCCTAAGTGATCAAGAACGAATCACCTCGACGTTTCATTGTCTCATTCTGAAATGCTACTGCAGTATTACCCTATTCTACCACCTGACTATTTTTTCCTAAGGCAGTTTTTTCTCCTACCTTCTATTCTAAAATGAAGGCCTATTGAACTCTGCCTCCATTTTCATGGTAGGAGTTTTTTTTCACTGCCTATTTTTTCTAGTTCACCATTAATTTTAAAACATTGCTAACTGTTGACATAGCAGGACAATTTATGAATTTGTACATTTTATCTGCACACATTGTCATAACTTTATTTCGTTACTAATGTTTGCTTAGACAGTACCTTCCCGGTGCTAACCAAATATAAATTCTAAATTCTAAATTCTAAACCATCGACGTCTGTCGTCACCTTGCCGCCGTGGCAAGACGTCAAGATGGCGTTGCACGCCAAGGCGATTTGGCATGGCTCAAGTTTGGCCTTCAAAATGATAGGGCTGTTTGCCAACGCCATCCATAAAAGTGCGTGATTGGGCAACATTCTCGTTTATTTTCACCCCTTATGTCCTCGATTGTGTAGCCTCAGTGCAGCCTTCAAATGGGAAAAAACTGCTTAGGAAAATAAGGTCAGGTGGTAGAGTAGGGTAATACTGCAGTAGCACTTCAGAATGAGATAATGAAACGTCGAGATGGTTCGCTTTTTATCATTTAGGCGTCTGAAGAAAAATCTCATGAATATGCCTCAATGAACATGAGGCCTCGGCATATTAGGATCCAGAATTAAATTCTGATTATGGTTAGTATCCAACGGAACGGCAGCAGTTTAGACTGCGGACAACCGAATGTGTAGGTCCGAATGACTTCATCGTTTGGATGACTGGTGATATATGGAGACATCCTGGTTCATGGGGGACTCGAGGTAGTGAAAATATTGTTTCAAGAGGGTCACTTAAATTCCCGATGGTCCTTTCTCCGAGTCATGGGGAAAGCTACTGGGAAAAGATGAGGAAAATAAAAGGTTAATAGAATCAGTGTTTAGATAAATGTGCAGTCTTCGCTTGAATGCAGATAGACTAGTTAACGACCTTATTTCAATTGGCAAGTTATTCCAAAGAAAACTATACCTAGAAGCAAAGAAGAGAGAGCGTTTACACGTGGAGGATGCAGGGGAGGTATAATTAGTTCAGAATTTCTTAGGTTATAAGGAAGACTAACGGGGGTAATGACAGAAAGCTTTGGGAGAGTTGAACTATTATGAAGTCGAAAAAGGAGACAAAAGCCTGCTTCAAGTATCCTGACCCAAAGAAATTTTAGCTTCGTTAGTTGGCATCTTGTTGAGTAGGAAGTAGTTGCAAGAGTCGGATATAGGAGATTTTTTGTGAAATTTCTTTGAACATTTTCAATTTTTGAACGTCTAGATTCGTTCATCAAACCGAAGAAAGGACAGCAAAATTCAAGAATGGGAAGTACAAACATACGATAAAGTCTTAATTTAATTTCAGGAAGGAAGAAATTATAAGAAATAAAGCCGCAACTCTGAGCAGCTTTGGCCGTAATTCTATCGGCATGAGGCGAAAGATCTTATTTATTGGTGTAGCTTAAGCCGAAGTCCTTGATGGAGGAACATTCAATCATACGGCAACCTTCAAAAATAAGAGGTTGCGGCAGCTTTACAGGCCCAAAACTCATGTAGCGACATTTAGTAGGTGAGACCTCCATTAGCCATGTGGAGCTCCACACCGAAGGAGCGTCGAAGTCTGAATGAATTTTTTCTAGGCACCGTTCGGTCGTAGAGTTAGAGAAGGAATACACGCATTTGAGGTCATCAGCATAAATAAATGATTGAGAATGTTTAACTATCGATGAACTATCATTAATATACAGTAAGAACAACAAAGGACCTAATATGGTACCTTGAAGGACACCACTTACAATCGGGGTAGCACTTGAGCATTTTAGACTGTGGACCACCGAATGTGTACGTCCGAATGACGTCATTGTTTGGATGACTGGTGATATAAGGAGACATCATAGTTCATGAGCGACTCGAGGTAGCGAAAATATAGTTTCAAGAGGGTCACTTAAATTCCCGATGGTCCTTTCTCCGAGTCATGGGGAAAGCTACTGGGAAAAGATGAGGAAAATAAAAGGTTAATAGAATCAGTGTTTAGATAAATGTGCAGTCTTCGCTTGAATGCAGATAGACTAGTTAACGACCTAATTTCAATTGGCAAGTTATTCCAAAGAAAACTATACCTAGAAGCAAAGAAGAGAGAGCGTTTACACGTGGAGGATGCAGGGGGAGGTATAATTAGTTCAGAATTTCTTAGGTTATAAGGAAGACTAACGGGGGTAATGACAGAAAGCTTTGGGAGAGTTGAACTATTATGAAGTCGAAAAAGGAGACAAAAGCCTGCTTCAAGTATCCTGACCCAAAGAAATTTTAGCTTCGTTAGTTGGCATCTTGTTGAGTAGGAAGTAGTTGCAAGAGTCGGATATAGGAGATTTTTTGTGAAATTTCTTTGAACATTTTCAATTTTTGAACGTCTAGATTCGTTCCTCAAACCGAAGAAAGGACAGCAAAATTCAAGAATGGGAAGTACAAACATACGATAAAGTCTTAATTTAATTTCAGGAAGGAAGAAATTATAAGAAATAAAGCCGCAACTCTGAGCAGCTTTGGCCGTAATTCTATCGGCATGAGGCGAAAGATCTTATTTATTGGTGTAGCTTAAGCCGAAGTCCTTGATGGAGGAACATTCAATCATACGGCAACCTTCAAAAATAAGAGGTTGCGGCAGCTTTACAGGCCCAAAACTCATGTAGCGACATTTAGTAGGTGAGACCTCCATTAGCCATGTGGAGCTCCACACCGAAGGAGCGTCGAAGTCTGAATGAATTTTTTCTAGGCACCGTTCGGTCGTAGAGTTAGAGAAGGAATACACGCATTTGAGGTCATCAGCATAAATAAATGATTGAGAATGTTTAACTATCGATGAACTATCATTAATATACAGTAAGAACAACAAAGGACCTAATATGGTACCTTGAAGGACACCACTTACAATCGGGGTAGCACTTGAGCATTTTAGACTGTGGACCACCGAATGTGTACGTCCGAATGACGTCATTGTTTGGATGACTGGTGATATAAGGAGACATCATAGTTCATGAGCGACTCGAGGTAGCGAAAATATAGTTTCAAGAGGGTCACTTAAATTCCCGATGGTCCTTTCTCCGAGTCATGGGAAAGATTCTGGGAAAAGATTAGGAAAATAAAAGTTTAAGAAATCAGTGTTAAGATATATGTGCAGTCTTCGCTTCAATAAAGATAGACTTGTTAACGACCTTATTTCAATTTTCAAGGTATTGCAAAGAAAGCTTTACCAAGAAGCAAAGAACAGAGGGCGTTCATACGTGGAGGATGCAGGGGGAGGAATAATCAGTGCAGAATTTCTTAGGTTATAAGGAAGCCAAATGGGGTAATGACAGAAAGCTCGGGGAGAGTTGAGCTATTATTTAGTCGGAAAAGGAGACAAATGCCTGCTTCCAGTCACGTGACCCAAATAAATTTTAGCTTCGTTAGCTAGCATCTTTTTGAGTAGGAATAAGTTGAAAGAGTCGGAAACAGGAGATTTTGTGAAATATCATTGGACATTTTCAATTTTTGACACGCTAGCTTTGTTCATTAAATCGAAGGAAAGACAGTAAAATTCAAAAATAGGGGACAAAAACACATTATAATATCTTCAATTAATTTCAAGAAGGTGAAACTAAAAGAAATAATGCCGCAAATCTGAGCAGTTTTGGCCGAAATTCTATCGGTATGAGGCGAAATATCTACTTTAATGGAGTATCATTCAGTCATAGGGCAACTTTAACAAGTAGCAGGTTGTAGCAGCTTTACAGCTTTCAGAAATAATTTCGTAAGCACTGTCGATTGGCATAGCATATTTTCAATTAACGAGCTTTACCTTTTCCATGAGCTCTTGCAGAGTCTTACAAAAAATCCAGCTCTTATCCTGCTAAGGATTTTAATTTAAATACATCCTCTTCTAATGTTCCACAAGTTCTCTAAAACAGACTTAAAAAAGTACGAAAGTAACTTTACGATCCGTCCAAAAGCTCTTTGTTAGTTCACTTAAGGATAGCACAAATGTTTGAATAAGCCTTTAACATTAGGCTCACTAGAGATAGCCATAGGAAGTCTCGGGCATTAAGTGATGCCAATTATTCCAAATCTGTTGCTCAAGTCTTCCATGTTCAGTCGTCGGCTAAGCGTCCGAACGTCACTCCGTTTTTACTTGACTGTAACAAAAATTTCGTTACAGAGGATTAGAGTGAAACAGAATTCGTCAATTTGTTTTTTTAGCCAACCAATTTACCATTGAAACTAGCCTCGCTCCCTCAATCCCTCTGTTATCAAATTCACTTCTAACAACCATTAATTTCTTGCCTTCAAGTATTCAAAAAGAAATAGCTCATCTAAAAAATTCACTTTCGGTTGGAACTGATAATATTCCAAACTCAGTTATTAAACGGTTAAGAGATTTTTCACCTTTACTAAGCAAATTATTTTCAGTATTTCTTGAAAACAGTTTCTTTCCCGATTACTAGAAAACTTATATTATAATTCCAGTTTTTACATCTGGTTCCTGCTCTGACATTCATAACTATAGCGGTGTTCATAAAACGCACTCTCTTGCTTAACTCTTTGACAAACTAATGGAAAAAATACAGATTTTTGCATAAGTAATCAAATTCTCAACTCCTCCCAACATGGCTTTTACCAGACCACTCTTGTGAAATCTGCCATGCGTCTTTTCTTAATCTGTTAACCTCGCTTTTTAATGATAACCTTTCTGTAGTAGTTATCTATTTTGATCTTATTAAGGCATTCGATAAAGTGCCTAACAGACTACTTCTAGCTAAACTAGAGGCCATAAGAGGTCGTAGTCCCCTTACTGACTTTATTAGATCATGCCTATCTGATCGAACTCAAACAGTTTTTGTGGGGTCCTCATACTCAAGTGCTACCCCGATTGTGAGTTGTGTCCTTCAAGATACAGTGTTAGGTCATTTATCGTTCTTACTTAACAGAAATGATATTTCATCGATAGTTAAACATTCCCCATCTTATATTTTTGCGGATGATGTCAAGTGCGTGCATTCCTTCTCTAACTCTACAGCTGAACGATGCCTAGAAAAAATTCCTTCGCATTTAGACGCTCTTTCGGCGTGGAGCTTCACGGGGCCTATGAAGTTCTCACCTTCTGATTATTGCTTCATGTGTTTGGTCTGGAAGGCTACCGCAACCTGTTGTTTTTAAAGGTGGCCCTATGACTGAATGATCCCCACCAATAATTTAGATCATTAGCCTCATGTCGAAATAATTACGGTCAAAGCTGCTCAGATTTGCGGGTTTGTATATTTTGAAGGGTTACAGGTATTGCCCTTGATGACCCTATTAATGTAAAGTTATCATTTCACGTGTACAGTCAATATAAATTGTATACATTAAAACAATGTTTGAGTCAAAGCATAACATAACTTCAAATGCGTTTTCACAGCTATAAGCGAAACATTGTGGAAGAAAAGCAGAGCCCGAAAGGTTTTAAAAGGCTGGTTTTAAGTAATCATGTTGTGAGAGTCATCTTTTTTCAAATATTATGCCATCAAGCCTTCTTTTAAAATCAGAAATGTTGTAAGAGTTAACCGTCTAGCTTCGCAACGAGTTCCAAGCTCGTACCACTCGTTGGCTGAAAAAAAAGTTTTCTGAGGTTCAATAACGTGCGTTCGCTATTGACCTTGTAAGGATGACCACGCAGATTAGTTGTGCAGGCAAACTCGAAGAAATCCTCCGATCTCAGGGAGGAATCACGGACCCGGATAATCCAGAAAGTCCAGAGCAGGTAACACCATAAATGCCTGTAGGAAAGGGGAAATAAGTCAAGCTTTTTCAATCTGTCTTGGTACGGTTAAATCTTAAGTCCATCGACCATCTTCGTTGCTCTCCATTGCACCTCTTCAAGGAGGTCAAAATCTTTCTTTATCCACGGTATCCAGGCTGGTATTCTGTAATCTAAATGCGGTCTCACAAAGACGCCATATACTTTTCCAAAGAGATCAGGGGGGATATTTTAAGCGCACTTCTGATCCAATGCAGTGTACATGTTGCCTTCTGGACTGCTTTCTTGCAGTGTTCTGAGGGCATCAAATTCGCAGTTGTCCACATGCCCAGATCTTTGTGTGTTTCAACCTCTTTTAATGCAGTGCCATTAATAAAGTACTGGTGTCTCAGAGATTCTTTTCGACCGGTGCTTATGTGTAGGATCACGCACTTGGATACATTAAACTTAAGAAGCAACCTTGCCGACCAGGCAATTAGTTGGTCGATATTCGATTGTAAACCTTTTGCGTCATCAGCGCATCTGACTTAAGTCCATATTTTAATGTCATCTGCAAACATGACAGCTTCACAATCTAGGTCATTGAGACAGTCGTTCATGTAGATTAGGAAGAGTAGGGGGCCCAAAACAGAACCCTGTGGAACACCACTTTCGAATTTTGCCCATTCTGAGCTAGAGTTTCCAACAACAACTATCTGTACTCTGAAAGACAAGAAACTCTTGATCCAATTGAAAGTTTTCCACGAATTCCAACGGTCAAAATCTTTTGTAAAAAGAATCCCGTGTAGTACACTATAATAAGGCCTTCTTGAAGTCAAAAAATACAAAATCTACTGGATGACCCTTATCTCCTGCCTTTGTCCATTTCTCGTGCGACTGAAGGGCACTCGTGTGACAGGAACGTCCTGAACGGAAGCCGTGTTTGACATCGCATAGGAGTTTGTTGTATTCCAGATAGCGCATCGAATGCCTCTTGATAATACGCTCCATTATTTTACACGCTATGCAAGTTAAACTGACCGGGTGGTAATTTTCACAGTCCAGTTGTGAACTTCCTTTATAGATCGGGGCGATGAATGCACACTTCCATTGTTCCGGGAGTTTGTTTTCTTCAAAGGACTTTTGGAATATGATGGACAGTGGTACACACAGTTCGTTATCAAGTGCTCTAAGTGCTAATGCAGGAATTCGATCTGGCCCAGGTTACTTGGAAGGCTTTATACGGAGTAATTCGGTTCTAACTATGGTCCATGAAAAATCTACGTCTAGGTCCTCTGTTGTGGATGAGGAGGAGCTGGAGGAAGATGTGAAAGGAGGAGTACACATTGTTTGACAAACTGGTGGAATAGCAGCAAAATTATAAGCTCTCGGGTGAAGACGGTCTGAAAGAATTTTGAAAGAAGGGATGCTTTAACCTGATCGTCGGTCTCCAGTTTTCAGTCTGCAGACCTAAGGGCAGCAAACATTTCCTGAATTCTCTTTGTACTCCATATGAAGCCATACAGAATTTTGGGGTGTTCCAACGATTTTTTCAGTATGTTTTGTTCGAACATCCTCCTCAGCTTAGTAGCCTCACATTTACAAACGTTGCGCTGCTACTTGTTTGTAACGCCTCCAGTTGTGATTTTTTTATCTTTGATAATTTCTACCTGCCTGAAATTAAATTAAGGCTTTATTGTATCAGTATCAGTAATTTTCGCTGTTCTATCTTCGGTCTAATGAACGAATCTACCCGTTCAAAAATTGCAAAAGTCCAAAGAAATTTCTCAAAAATCTCCTTTATCCGACTCTTTCAAATACTTCCTACTCAACTAGATGCCAGTTGATGAAGCTAAAATTCATTTGTGTCAGGATAAATAGATGTTTTATTTGAGTAACCGGAAGGGCACTGTCATTTAATAAAAAATAATTAAAGCGAATGAGAAATCTCGTACAGTTAAGTTTGAATAGTAGGTTAGCTTCTGGTGATGACCATTGACACAAATCAGTGTGGTCAAAAATTAGCTAAAAGATCAGACAGCGAAAAAAACTCCTTAGGCATTTTTGTGGAATAGCATATAATTAAAGGGATGTGTGGGATTTTAGAAAGAAAAGAACTGTCGCTCTTAGGTGAAAAACGTAAGCGTTTGGTAGAACCGACATGCTGATGAGAGCGTCTGAGCGTTCAAAACGCTCCTCATCGTGGGAGAAATCTTTTAACGATAGAGGCAACTTTTCAGCACCGCAGGTATGATCCCAATGCGTATCAACTGGTCATAAGCGTAGCCATTAAGGATTCTACACAGGGGAAACCTTCGCAGGCATCATCCGTACGCTTAGGGTCGAACGAGAAAAGGACCGTAGAGATCGTGACAGTCATGGTAGAATTGCCAGAGAAGCAACCACGATACTGTCATTGCTGATTTCTAAGACCACCAACAGAGGATCACTAGGCGATCGTCAACAGTCCAAGAAGGGTCAAAACCGCGACACTTCTCCGTGAAGACATATGCAGCAGTATGGTAGGTTGCTTCTGAGCTTTGTACGAAAGGATAATGTGAGAGCCGGTAATTGAGTAAGAAGAAATCAATATAATCAGCCCAGGGATGCTAGTTAGCATGAGAATCGATGATGAATCTAAGGACTGCAAAGCTCAGTATTCAGATTGTAATTTTGATGATGGTTATCGGCATTCGAAACGCAGGTGCTTCAAAACAAGCGCGCAATATGACATTATTGTTTGGCGTTCATTTAACGGAGGCATGGGTTATGAAGACATCATAGTTCGTGGGGGGAAACGATGCATGGAAGATCTAGTTTGGAGACGACCTTCTTAATTCCCGACGGTCCTTTCTCGGGTCATTGAGAAAGCTGCTCGGGAAGGACGAAGAAAATAAAAGGTTAATTGAATCAGCGTTAAGATAAATGTGCAGTATTCGTTTAAATGTTGACAGGTTATTTGATAATCTTATATTGATTGGGAGGTTATTCCAAAGAAAGCAATAATTTGAAGCAAAGAACAAAGAACGTTTACATGTGAGGATATGGGAGACGGTATTATAAGTGAAGAGTTACGTAGCTTTTACGGACGACTATCTGGTGTAAGGGCTGGAATTCGGGGAATATTTGAACTATTATTAAGGCGATAAATGAGGCAGAAACCAGCTTTTAGTCTCCGAACCCATAGAAATTTAAGGTTAGTTAGCTGGCACCGATTCGAGTACGAGGTATTTGAAAGGGTCGGAGGTAAGAGTTTCCGAGTAAAGTGTCGTTGGATATTTTCAATTTTTGAACGGCTACACTCGGTCATTCAACCAAAAAATGGACAGCAATATTCAAGAATGAGAATAACAAACATTTGATAAAGTCTTCATTTAATTTCAGGAAGATATACATTATAAGAGATAAAGCCACAAATCTGGGCAGCTTTGGCCGTAATTCGATCGGCATGAGACGACAGATCTAAATTATTAGTGTAGCTCATACCTAAGTCCTTGATGATGGAACATTCAGTCATAGGTGTGCCTTTAAATAACTGGTTGTGGTAGTCTGTCAAGTCCGAAGCACGTGTGACGACACTTAGAAGGTGAGGATTTCAATTGCCACGTTGAGCTCCACTCGGAAAGAGCAAGTAAGTCTGCATGGATTTCTTCTAAGCATAGCTATGCCGAAGATTTAGACGCAGAATATATGCATTTAAAAGCGTCCGCATAAATAAAAGACTGAAAGTGTTTAACTGCTGATGAAATATCATTAGTGTAAAGCAAAAACAAAAGAGGACCTAGTACAGCACCTTGAAGGACAGCGCTTAAGATAGGGGTCTCAGCTGAAAATGAGAACCCCACTAAGACCTCTGGTTTACGATTAGTTAGATATAACGCAATGAAATCGTTAAGGGGACTACGAAGTCTTAAAGCATCTAACTTAACTATAAGTCTCCTATGAGACATTTTATCAAAGGCCTTGCTAAGATCAAAATAGATAACAACCACAGAAATATGATCATTCCGAAGAGATGCTAATAGATTTAGAAAACACAGGTGACATGTTTCACAAGAGCGATCAGGAAGGAAGCCCTGTTGGGAAGAGCTTAGATACTAGAAGCATGCTTTTGTCTCCTATTCCTTCTTAATAATAGCTCAAATTTCCCCAAGCTTTCTGTCATTACCCCCGTTAATCGTCGTTATAACCTTAGGAATTATGCACTAATTATATCTCCTCCTGTAACCTCCACGTGCAAACGCTCTCTTTTCTTTGCTCCTAGGTAATGCTTTCTTTAGAATAACTTGTCAATTGAAATACGGTCGTTAAATAGTCTTTCTGCATTCTAGCGAAGACTGCACATGTATCTTAACACTGATTCTATTTACCTTTTATTTTCCTCATCTTTTCCCAGTAGCTCTCTCCGTGTCTCGGAGAAAGGACCATCGGAACTAAAAGTGACCTTCTTGAAACTATTTTTACTCCACCTCGAGTCCCCCAGGAACCATCAGCCATTCAAAAGAGGAGGTCGTTCGGACGTACACATTCGGAAGTACACAGTCTAAAATGCTCCCGTTTCGTTGGCTACTTACCATCATCAGAATTCAATTCTGGATCCTGAGATGCCGAGTCCTCTCTTCCACTGACGCCTTTTCGCGAGATTTTGTTTCATGCGTCTTAGTGATCAGGAACGAACCAAATCAACGTTTCCTTATCTCCTTCTCAACTGCTTATGCCATTTCAGCCTACTCTATCCATTTACCCTATTTTCCTTAGCAGTTATGTTCTCCTTCCCTCTTTTTGAAAATGGAGACCTATTGAACTCTGTCTCTTTTTTCAAGTTAGGAGTATTTTGACTGTCTATTTTCTAGTTTAAAAGTAATTTCAAAACATCGCTAACTATTGCCTTTACAAGAGAAGTTCTGACTTAATTATTACAAATTTCTACATTTTATCTGGACAATATCATTATTTTATTGCGGTGCTAAGTTTTTTTCGACAGTGCCTTTCTGGCGCTAACCAAATATAAATTATAAACTTTATGATGTGAGTTCGAGCCGCGTCTCGGACAACAAGACAATTTCCGACGCATTGCTGGTGAACAATAGAGTGAAATAGGCCTGCATATTCGTCTCTATACTATTCAGTCTCAGTTCTCCACTTTGCTGCGAGGACAAAGTCGAGAGTTGGATATCTGGAGCCAATCAAGCCTTCGGTCAACTAGAGCACTACGTTTAGAACCGTTGCAGCATCCTACTAAAAACTGAAAAAGTACGGATGTTTTGGCCTGAATACGCCCTTGTACGGGACGGAGGTATGAAATATTTATGAGGGCCAATCAAGAGGAGGAGCTCTTGGAACTTCAACTGCCTCGGAAGGGAAAGTAGCAGAAAAAAACCCAGACACTGAGATCCTGGAAATAACGGATGTCTTCGATATTCACGCCATGTTAAGACAGATACAACTGCAATGAAGCAGTCCTATCGTGCGGATTGATGACGAGCGGCTTTCCAAGCGATGATTCTAGTGTGAGGTAGCTGCGGATGGTAGAAGACAAAGCGGAAAAGGAGGTTGTTACGAGGACACTTTCCTTACATCCCTAAAGCACATGCTTATCAACACGGAGACCTCAGCGTACCTCGCTCAAGATCAACACTCATGGTGCACTACCATAAAAACCAGAGTAACCTGTTTCGAGACACGAAGATTCATGCCAAAGAAAAGAGAGGGACTTACTATACTCAAGTTCTACCTTTTCATAACGCAAGCGCCCAAATCCTTTCAAATTGATCATATGGTCAACAGACATTTAGTTAAGTATAGTTCAGTATACTTAAGGGTAATAGGTATTGCCTTTGAAGGCCCCATTAAAAAAGTACTTAAAATTTTCTAGTTGAAATATATATATATATATATATATATATATATATATATATATATCATATATTATACCGTACTTCCGACATAGGTACTAGCTAAAAGCTCAGACACGTGTTTCGCCGATGTTTCTGCTGCTGTGTGACGCAGCAACGAGGGGTTCGGCTCCTCAGTGGGTCCCCCAGCGTTCTCTATGCGGTTTCTGGTATGTGGACTCCAGAGAATAATCAAGGAAATAAGTTCTGAAATACTTAAGTGCAGGACATGGCGTCAGATGATTCGGACATGACTTTTAGGGTCAGACACGAAATTTCAATGAACATTTGGGTCGAAGACAATCAACCGCTGTGGATTGGACTAGAGCTCTCGCAGGCGGTCGCATGGCGACGTGTAGCATATGATGAAATGGAACCGACAAAGACAATGGAGACAGGAGTGACCATTTCTGGCTTATTCAGCCGTCATCAGCCAGTCATACCCAATCCCATGTGTGGCACACCTGGGATTCGAACCCACGACATTTGGTATTTGAGTCGAACGCTCTACCATTGAGCCACGGGCTCGTTGTCTTGTCGGTTGTGATCGGGAATATGATGATAGTGTGGGGCTCACCGATCTGCTTAAGGAACATGTATGTTCCGTTGTGCCCTGGAGCTCAGACTAGAGCACTCGCAGTCGGTCGCATAGCGACGTGTAGCATATGACGAAATGGAACCGACAAAGACAAAAGAGACCGGAATGGCCATTTCTGGCTTATTAGCCGTCATCAGCCAGTCATACCCAATCCCATGTGTGGCACACCTGGGATTCGAACCCGCGACATTTGGTATTTGAGTCGAACGCTCTACCATTGAGCCACGGGCTCGTTGTCTTGTCGGTTGTGATCGGGAATATGATGATAGTGTGGGGCTCGCCGATCTGCTTAAGGAACATGTATGTACCGTTGTGCCCTGGAACTCAGACTAGAGCCCTCACAGGCGGTCACAAAGCGACATGTAGCATATGTTGGTAAGGAAGAACCGACAATACAAGGGAGACCGGAATGGCCATTTCTGGCTTATTAGCCATCATCAGCCAGTCATACCCAATCCCAAGTGTGGCACACCTGGGATTCGAACCCACGACCTTTGGTAATTGAGTCGAATGCTCTACCATTGAGCCACGGGCTTGTTGCTTTGTCGTTTGCGATCGGGAATATGATGATAGTATGTGGCTCATCGATCTGCTTAAGGAACATTTTTGTTCCGTTGTGCCCTGGAACTCAGACTAGAGCCCTCACATGCGGTCGCATAACGACGTGTAGCATATGTTGATAAAGTGGAAACGACAAAGACAAGGGAGACCGGAATGGCCATTTCTGGCTTATTAGCCGTCACCAGCCAGTCATACCAAATCCCAAGTGTGGCACACCTGGGATTCAAACCCGCGACGTTTGGTATTTGAGTCGAACACTCTACCATTGAGCCACGGGCTCGTTGTTTTGTCGGTTGTGATCGGGAATATGATGATAGTGTGTGGCTCACCGATTTGCTTAAGGAACATTTATGGCTCAATGATAGAGAGTTCGACTCGATTACTAAAGGAACATACATGTTCCTTAAGCAGATCGGTGAGCCCCACACGATCATCATATTCCCGATCACAACCGACAAAACAACGAGCCCGTGGCTCAAATGGTAGAGCGTTCGACTCAAATACCAAACGTCGCGGGTTTGAATCCTAGGTGTGCCACACTTGGGATTTGGTATGACTGGCTGGTGACGGCTAATAAGCCAGAAATGGCCATTCCGGTCTCCCTTGTCTTTGTCGGTTCCACCTTATCAACATATGCTACACGTCGTTATGCGACCGCCTGCGAGGGCTCTAGTCTGAGCTCCAGGGTACAACGGAACATACATGTTCCTTAAGCAGATCGGTGATCCCCACACTATCATATATATATATAATCTTAAACTTTCAAATAGGTTACACCGGCACGTCATCAGACAAAATTGAAAAAGTAAGAGTTGGGATTATCACACTAGAGAACTTTTATGGGGGGAGGGCATACAGACAGGCGTCCGTGTGTGGGGGACGAGAAAATTGTTACGAAAAATGTCGGGATGTGGGCAAGTATTCAAGTCCCGATTGTGGTTCACGCGTCGTTAGGGGGGAAGGATACTGCATCCGCGGATTTCCATTTGGCCAAAGATGGATAAGCTATTGTTGGTTTGAGGTCGACCAGAGTCAGTGAGCCGTGCACGTAGACCTTCGTAATATGCATCCAGATCGATATGGCGGTTGATGCTGTTTTTGTTGGAGTGCCAAGCTTTGAGGAATCCTCGTGCCTGCCTGGTGTTAGCTATGGCAACCACTTCAGTTCCGTCCCAATTGAAGCGGAGGTCACAGTCGACGGCGTGCACAAACCCGAGGGACAAGGGATCGCGTCGGCGGATGGCCAGTTTATGTTCCTTTATGCGGGTCCCAAGGTGTCAACCCGTATGGCATATGTAAGCGCTAGAGCAATTTGCACACGGACTGCGATAAATGACATTCTTTTGCTGCTAATGTACTGTGGGTTCTTTAACTCGCGATAGTGCTGCACGCAGGGAGGACGCCAGCTTGTGGGCGATGTAGATGCCAAACCGATTTAACTGTCTGGTGATCAATTCGAAAATCCCCTGCATGTAGGATAGACATTAAATTTCCGTGACATTGTTTCTCCATTAGATTCGACGCTTTGTGATTGTGTCTGGCGTCTGAGACAGTTTTTCACAAAGCTGACCGGGTATCAATTGAGTCGGAAAAAGCAGGTTCCGTTTTAAGAAGGTCATCACTACTACAGTAACAAAAAGCCCGGTAAAAAAGGGTTCAAACGAAACTCTTTTTGTGGTTCGATGGATGGTTGCTGTCATAGTGAAGTATGATGTCAGCATTTGAGCCTTTGTGGTGCATACTCGTCGTCAGGCCACCATTCTCCAGTTTTTTAATACTCACTTCTAGAAACGGGAGGATATATCCCGTTGCCTCTTCGCGAGTAAATTGGATAGCTGTGAAATTTAATTCAGACTCTGATGCAGTTGCTCAATTTCACAGGTTTTCATGATAAAAAAGGTATCATCAACACATCGGAGCCACAATTTTGGCTTAAAAGTTCGCATTATATCCTCCTCTAATTGTTGTAATGCGAGTTCCCCGAGGAGAACTGATATCGGTGAGCCCATTGGAGTGCCCTTAACCTGTTGATCAAATTCCCTATCGAATTGAAAATAGTTCTTCAGGCAGAGTTTAAGCATATCTAGAACGTGTTGCAATGGAATATCGATAGGATTGTCTTGTAGGCGTCGAATTACACTCTCAATTACCAGGTCATGCAGTTTTGAGGAAAAAGGGCGACCTCATCAAATGATAGCATGCATTCATCAGGACTTACGTTGACGTCTGGATCTCTTGAAGGAAGGCTTGAGAATTTTTGATGCTATATTGTGATCCATCAGTCAGATGCTTCAGGTAACTGTGTAACCATTTGGCAAGGTTGTAAGTGGGTGATACAATGAGTGGTACTGTGATTCTCAGTGGTGCTTCTGCTTCGCACACCTTTGGAAGGCCATACGCATGTGCGATACGGGGGTCACTGAAAATCATAAATTCGGAATCATCAGGACTTATGAGCTTCAGTCGGGTGAGCTCATTCACTTTCCTCTTCAGGGCTGCGGCCCCCTATTTTGTTGGGTCTGCAGCGAGTGGTGTGTAGGCGTCTTGGTCATTGAAGATTTGATTAGCTTTGTTGATGTAATAAACCTTTTCCATAATGACAGTCGCGCCACCTTTGTCAACTGGCACAATAACTATGCTGTCACCAGTCTTCAAAGACCGCAATCTTCGTCTATCGATAAAATTTGGCGGTGTTTTATTTTCCGAAGGAGGCCAGTGGCGCAGCTGCGTACATCTGCTTAGCGTGTCTTCAGGGACAGCAGGGATATAGCTTCCCCCATTCCGTTTTGACTACCAACAGGCATATAACGGCCTTACCTTCTATGGCGTTCCGATACCTGAAAGTTATATTCCTACACCTTTTTGATATTTATCTCAGCCTTTTGTTACTGAAGCTCCATGTAACAATAGTTCTGGCGCATTTGATAGCCACACTTCACACGACAATAACTTCCAACTTACTTAGCCACCTCCAATTTTTTTTATAAATAACGATACGCCTAGTTTGGTTACTCAAACTACACTAGATTTCATACTGCTTTATGCTAGGTCTGTTATAAATAGGATAGCCCAACTTAAAGCCATTGCTTTCGAGTTTATGCCCGATGTTTTAGATTTAACTGAATCTTTGACCCATCCCTTATTTTCCAACCCTTTACTTGTTATAGATCAGTATGATCTCTACCGTCAAGACCGCATTAGTAAGCG
This sequence comes from Schistocephalus solidus, assembly GCA_017591395.1. NCBI lineage: Eukaryota > Metazoa > Platyhelminthes > Cestoda > Diphyllobothriidea > Diphyllobothriidae > Schistocephalus > Schistocephalus solidus. The sequence goes on along the minus strand of WEDG01000059.1, from coordinate 259,113 downwards.
TGGTGGTGGTTGTCTTCTCTATATTAAAGCTTCATTTAATCACTTCCCTTTCAATCTATTTACCTCATCATTCTCTGCTATTTTCTGCTTTGCATCTATTTTCCTGTCGCCCGACGAAAGGCGATTCTTGGATGCCTTTAGATCCCACCTAATTCATCATCCAATGATGATGCAAAACTTCGTAAAATTTTTAAATTGGTTTTGGAGTCCAATTTTAATATTAAAATGATCGCTGAGATCTTCATTTTCCTGAAATTGATGGCATTTCAAACTATTGTCCACCCAGATATCAGCCTTTCCTATATACCATTAATTTTTTTAACTGGTCTCAGCTGGTCCGTTCTTCAAATTTCTGCAAAGGCTGTACAGATATGTGGTTTTATATCACATAATTTCTTCCTTCCGGAAATAAAGTTAAGACTCTACCGCATGTTTGTTCTTTCCCATCCTGGAATACTCTGTCCTTCTTCCCAAACCCGCAAATGTTTGACTTTGAAAAGGTCTCTCCTGGTAATTGAGGCAATTCCCTTGCTATTAAAGGCGTTTATAAATATGTTTTCATTATCCCCTGCAGAGTCAATCGTCGCAGTCGCTTTTTCATCCCCTCCTATTCAACCGCCATTGCCAAGTCAGTTCTCAGTTTTTGCAACCCTGACGATGGTCTTCGGGATCTGTTGATGATCGCGGTGGGTTCTGATGTTTGAGCCACTTTGTCGGTCGCTATGCAATCATAAAGGTCGCATCTCGGTGACGATCTCTTGACCTCTACTGTATCCTCTTCTTTTCGACCCTGTTGTCTACGATGAGCTCCTCCTGTCTCGCTTCCCTGATGGTTATAAACAGTAGCTCTGGCTGTTATATGTACTCTCCCATGACAAGGAGCGTTCCGAACCATCATACTTTTGTCACCAACATCAGAGTACTATCTTACGGCATCGTAGCAGTTTTTTCTCCTATTTTTCCTTTTGACATTGGCGGCTCGCCTGACTCCGCCCCTGATTTAACCGTAGGAGTTTTTATCACTGCTTCTTTCCTAGTTTACCGTATATGCCAAAGATTGTTGACTTCTGTTTTAAAAATGACGAATCGTTATGAATCAAATGTGCCTACCATACTACTCATTTATGCTGTTCATCTGGCTGTTCCCATAGAGTAGCAATTTTTCTCTTTGTACTTATTTATACCACTATACTATGTTTGTAATTTTGGGGCCCTCTGGGCCTTAAATCTACACTTTATTTATTTATCCTCACATAGAAGGGAAATAGCTTTGTAATAGTGGGATCTAGGCGCAATCCCCCTGATTGATTGATGATTACCTATGATAACCTAGTTCGGGCACAAGTGGAACACATCAGACACCTGAACTCTGAGTGCAATGCCAACATGACAAGGATACCTCCCCAAATACAAACAGCGCTACTACCATGACAACTCTCTTACTGGCATGCAAAACATTGCCATTACGGTCGCTAACACCAACAGTGTGAACCAAGATCCAAGTTTTTACCATATCGACGGCATTTTCTCATCCCGAATAGGCCTGGTTGGTAACTCAAGAATCCATCGCACAGAGATGGGCGAACCAGTATCTGTAGAATTTAAGGAATTTAGGGAGAAAAATGGAATTATGCATTTAACCACTGCCCCGTACCACGTGACTTCAAGTGGTCTAGCAGAGCACGTAGTTCAGACAATAAAACCTGGATAGGCCAAACAGACGCAATCGGCCAGCTGTCACGCTTTTTGTTCAGCAACTGCATAACACCGAAAAAATCAACCGGTTCTTTGCCTTTAGATTTGATGTTCAAGTGGCAGATCTGCACACGCCTTGACCTACCTAATCCTTCAATGCATCTTAAAGTCATCGAAGAAAAGACGAAAATGAAAGCACGATGGGATATACGCACCCGACCTCGAATATTCTTGCCTAAACGCGACTGGAACACGAAACGAACTGGTGTCCAGTGACAGGTTGAAGAAGTGAGGAAAATATAGTAGAGATTAGCGACAGAAGATTGAAGAATTGGACAGCGAAATCTGGACCAAGTCCGCAGCCGAACGGACACAAAAATTGAAGAAAACGGAAAGATAGAACTGCCAGTGACCCTTGATGTGGATTCTGGCGTCTTTAGGATGAAATATCTACTGCCTACATAGAACACAACTCCGCCAGCTAACGTGTGTTTCCTATCATCCTCCTAGCCCGCCCAACACAAATAGTGTCGAAGGAACCAATGACCCCGGAAATCAGCAACGAGGTCGAAAATACCATCCTCATAAGATCGATTCGAATCCGCAAACCCGTCCAAAATTTTCAAAAGGAAACCCTTTTGAACATTAATTAAGTATCCTTTATTAGCTTTACTGTATCCCTCCCCTTCCCGATGTTGTCCCCGTTAGGGTGGAGGGCTACGGTGTATGCTCCGCGTACCGCCTAGATATCATGCCACATGCGCGCGACAAGCTATCATTTCAAGGTCGTGTGCGCGCTTCTAGATCACCTGTGTTCTGACTGACCACCCTTCAGCCTATGAGATTGCCCCATGCCATGTACTCCGCCGTGTCCCAACGACTCCACACCTGTGCTGACTACCGTTCGCAGTACACGTCCTCTCTATAACCTGCCTTCTATTTTGAATACATGACAGAACTCACACGAGGAAACAACGCTCCTAAAATACTTCTTGCTAATGAACTGTGGCCCAGCTAATCGTTTTTGACAATTTGACTTTTAAAAGTGAGCAGAGTTCGTCTTAAGCCTTAAACTGTCGCAAAGTTATGTAACTCCTCGAAAACCCTAGTCAGAATCATATTCAACTCTGTCGCACTACATATGACGACAGATCAGTAGCCTCCACTCTACTGGGAAAAAGATCTTCAAGGATAAATATTGACGGTTGCTGAAAAACAAGGTTACAAGTTATCAGTGAATATCGATATGTTCCTGAATTTCTACTCTGGTTTCTCATGAGTATTATGAAGGCATAAGTGACAGTTGACCGCTGTCCCAATTACTTCGCACGACGAAACTGTGTTGATGTATACGGGGTCCATTTTCGGGCCGTTAATATCCATCATACTCCAAAATGAAAAATCAATTATTTTATTTCTCTCATTTCAAAAGGTCTACATATAAAACAGGGAAGTTCCACTTAAATGGGCATATGCAGACAGGTTACAGAGGTAGCTGCAGAACGCATCACTGATTTGGTTCTGGATTCTCGTCCCTTTACTTATAAGTCTGTCTAAATGAAGTGAGACAATAGCAAGGTCCCATATCGTCTGTCCATACCCTATCCTGAAATTGTTATTCAGATGGAGTGGAGTGCATCAGACCTTGGAAATGTTCTGACAAGAATAGGAATGCGTTTATCATGGCTGCAGTTAGCTTTGCTTGAGAATGATTGATTCGGTCTTTGCTCTCCCCAACTACCCACCCTGCAATAGGAGAGGCAGAAAAATAAGGGTACAGAAGCCGTAGAAAATACTAACTCTGCCATTCCTAGTCGACAGCAATGCACATGTGAATGACGATAGATGATAGAAACCGCATAAGCATGCAAAAAGGAGCTTTTTGAATGAGGAATAAAAATGATCCGGGTTTTGCACAGACCATTTTTGTCCATTTTGTTTGCTTAACCCCAAGAGTGGAGGAAGAGTCTGAACATTTGCAACCTTTGAAGGATAAGGTTTGACGTCCCTGGGGATTAGGAGAGAGGGTGACTGGCAAATCTAACGACCTCCTGAATAGAATAATAGAGGAAGTTTGATCATCTAACGTGCTCCAAGGATTGAACGTATGAGCCAATTGTAGCATTTGATTGATTGATAACCTTGAAAAATTCAGGTAGATTAATTCAAAATTGATTTTATTTACAAGCAGTGTGCAAAAGATGTGAAAATTTTGTTTGAATCGAGAAACTGCGAATATTATTCAACAAATAATGATAACAACACAGATCCAACTAATGACTACAGAGTTCGCTCAGACTAGAGTCGATAGCAAGAAGTATTTTGTAAAGTTAAAGTTTGAGTTCGAGGTTTGGGAGAAAACATGAACAAATACTTGAGAAATAACAACAAAATTGAATAATTTGTAAGGTATATGCGGTAAAGTGGTGGAAAAAGCAAATGCAGGATGGGATGGATACGTTTTGTTTGGCGAAGGGGAACCATATCTGAACCTCCTCCTCCTCCTCCTCCTCCTCCTCCTCGGAAATCCTGCTCCTAGCCTTCTTTATTTCGATCAGTTAAACGTCATCCCTATCGACTTTTTTCAGGTTGGTACCAACTGCCGCAGATCTAAGCAAACCGGGAAGTCCAAATTCCATCTAACATCATACGTGAAAGTCTTTTGCAATGGGCATTAGTCATGCTTGATCACAGCAGACAGAGCGCGAGTCTATTGTTCAACTGGTAAACCACCCAGAAAGACAAAAACTGAGCCGAAGTTAAAGTCAGAGACCCCATATGCCTAGCTAAATGCCTAAACACGCATGCTTCACTGATCCTTTGCTGCTGCTTCATGCATCTGCGAGGGTTTCAACTCACCACTGAGTTCCCTCGCGTTTCCCGTTTACTGGTATATGAACTCCAGCTGTACCCTGTCTTGTTTAATTTTCGAGAAAATTAATGCGCGAACTTGGCGTAAATCCTTTGAAATAGGCCTTTTTCGGCATTTATTCAAGACTTGAGACTAACAAATGACCTAAAATCACTCACCTACTGTGATATAAACACGTAATATTCATAAATTGCCGAAAGGCCACCAGTAGTATACAACTACGTTATTATTTACCAACATACAGCGAACCGAAACCCTAGCATCTGTGGTACAAGATCGGTGAAACGCGCGCGTCTGGCCTTTTACATAATACCTGTATGGTCAGTGTGGTAAATAATAACGTAGTTGTATACTGCTACCTGCCTGCTTACATGTTGCGAATATTATGCGGTTATAGCGCAGTAGCTGATGGTGTTCATCCCAAATATTCATATCAAGTTTTGAACTGAACCTGACGAGTTCTGCGATCCAAACCAAGAAGGATTTGGCCAGGAGGCATGAAGATGGTGCATGATTGCATTGTTCCGCCATTCATGAGTTAGAAATTATTTTTTTTAAAAAAAACATTTCGAAAATATTTACCAAGCAAATATTAAACGGCCACTCAAGAAAAAAATCACCCTAAATTAAAAAAAGTCTTTGGTCCCTCGTCTTATTTAGTAATCACTTAGGCAACTAATAGAACGATTGATATAGAAGGCGGAATGTGACGCTCCATTTATCTACCCACATACAGGATGGCAGTAGACGGTTTGAAAATGAAGAGCCAGCAAAGTTCTTCGAAAAGTCAGCGAAAAAACAAACCAGTTCCAATGAGCACTTTACATTTATCTGAATTTCATCCTGGAACTCTTACCTTTGCGAAAAATTGACATTGGTGAGGGGATGCTAAGCAGCTTCAGTGCAACTAATTCCTACATAAATAATAAATAAAATATTACTCGAACTCTTGATGGATTTTCCCATGACTCATGTTTCGAGCCGAACTAATACGGGGGTGTGTTTTTGCTAGTTGCACCCATGGAATACATTCAAATTAAACATTGTCCTAGTTGCGTACAGACGCCTTAGAGTCAGTTTACATTCCCCAAGGCTTCCTGCTAAATTAACGGCCAAAGCAGATCAAAGGATAGTGATTGGAAATGTTAAAATTGTGGAGTTACAAGATGAATGATGTTTTCAAGCATTCACAAAAAGATATTTCAAGTAAAAAACACAAAAATAAAATGCTAGTATTTTGTAATTCAGTCAAAAGGCTATTTTTTGTTGAAATTTCAACTTAGAATATGTATTTCCTTTCAAGCACTATTCTTCTTTCCGGTCCAGGCCTCTAGTCAACTTATCTTAATCGACATCGAATCTTTAGTAAATGTCCTCCCTTTTGGTTTTAAATTTGACCAACATTAGCATACGCTTGGCATTTCATGTTAATAAGCAGTAGTACTATAACCCTTACATAAATCTTCATTAAAAAAATATAAAATTTTGCCAAGGCATAAGGTTAAAATGAAGTTCGAATATTGGAAAGAGAAGTATTTTTGCCTAACATCTCGATCCTTTGTACTGTGTAGGCTTCTAACAACGACGTTCAATAATTTCTAAATTAGGCAAAATGGTAGTGCCGGGATGACACTGGTATCCGAAGGCAGGGAAAGTGATTTAGTCTTGGGGACCTTGCAGTGGATCTGAAAATTCCTAGGGAAATTAATACGGGCGATGAATTTCATTTGTTACCGCGAACACTTTGGCAAGGTTGGGTTAAAAGAGTACTGCTACCGTTATCTACAGAAGTGCATAACTAAGATGAAACCTGAGCGAAACCTGTTGAGGCTTCCTGATTGATGTAAAAGTGCTTCGGAGGTCTCAAAGGGTTCATTGTATCCTCATAGACGCCCACATTGCCTGTAAGTATCTGCAACGACGTCGTTGGTTGACAGTCATCTTCACATGGGCCTTCCCTCGCAGTTAGACCTGCTCCAGCAAAGCAGTGATCTCACCCATGCCCAGTCTTCCCAGAACTTCAATTTCCAAGAATTTCTCCCTTGACTGCAACTTTGGTTGTCCTAGTTGTACACAAGTGAGGTGAAAACACCGTAGCGTTCCTGTCCGGTGTTTCGTGCACTGCCCGCATCTCCGTCTGGTTAAGATTTGTGATCGGGTTCACAACCCTGTAAACACTAAGATTCTTGTTGAGGAGGATGCCGTGGGAAGAAGGAGACACGATCGCAGGAATCAGAGTTTGTTTGCCTGACCTTTCGGATTCTTACTTGAATCCATCGTCAGATGAGAGTAGTGTTTGCACAAGTGTTGCATGTGAATGCGAAGCAACGAGATGCGATTTTCAAACTAACATTCTCCACTCAAGAAAAAAAGAAAGTTATTCAAAAACATTTTGTCCAATTACGTTAAAGAATTTGGATCGATTTTGCGGCAGCTACTGAATGAATTCGGCTGCTGAAATTTAATCATGCAATGCCTGGCATTGACCGAAATCCTTTGATTGGTCAAACACTTATAACAACTTCCTTTGTGAAACGCTTAGGCAAATTCATTGACTATGCTTGGGAAAGAAACCTGAGAAAAAAATGAAGATTTGGAGGAATAGGATTGCTGATGATTAGATAAAAAGAAACGTACGGGATGGAAAACATAGGCAGTGGTAACTGCATAAGAATGGGTCATCTAAAGGATAAAAGCGGGAATAGGAACAGCCTGTAGCAGAGGCGACCCTCATTAGGAAGGGAAAGGATTTCGGTATGCTAACGCTAATTTATCCTGAATTTAGCGCAAGACCACCGCAATTAGAGGGGGTTCCTATTATCGTACCCTACCATCGAGAGTTCATTAAAAACGGTGGAAAACAGTGAATACTCCATCCTCTGATGCTTGAAGCTGCAAGTTTGGCATTCACCGCGTGCCTTAATTTTAGAATTCACCCATTAAAGTCACGCAGAAAATGCCAATATCTTGCACTTTGTAGGAGAAAATAAAATTCGTTCACAAACTAACTTTGCTTACGTGCGCAGCGTGGGATTCTGATTTTTATTCAAGAACAGATAAGTATCATACAGGTTTTTATAGTTTTCGCCGAAAGTTGACTTCGACGTTCAAGTTGGATAGTGGTCCGGTCCTTAAATCTAAAAGATAAGAGCAACAACTTCAGTCCAACGTAACATTAGGTTTTTGAACAGTAGCCTGGGCACAGACTGCAGGTCTTGGAACAATTCCACCCTTTTTAAGAATTAATTTGCAGAATTCTAAACTCAAGAATCGAAATTGCGGGAAACCAAAGGCGTTCTTTGAGAACTAACCCTGTCTTATTTAAACGCATTTCCTTACAAACGCTTCTCACTACCAATTGTCCGATTAAAAAATTTTGGAAGCATGAGGTTATTAGATAAACCATAAAAATGAGAGATCTTTGCCGCCTTTCCCTTGGAGCAACCTTTAAATTTCGGGTCCAAATTATAAACTGTATAGTGTTTTGGCATTTTAGAAATGGTGGAGGTGTCCGGGGTTCCCGCCTTGTAATTTTCTTTCGGAAGGTTTCCGCTGTGTGAAACTTTGTTTTCCTATTTTGTTTACTTGTAATATCATTTACAAATAGAAAAAAACTTAGCACGCTTCGCATCAGCCGCTTTTGCCATTTGTGGCTCTCACAGTCCGTCGGATCTGATTCAGACGTGGCGGCACGGTCAGGGCGTCTCCGGCCGCGCTAGCCAATTGCGCCCGACGCCGCCTCTGGTCTTCTTGACCCTGTCTTGACACCGGGCACGGGCGGGTAAGTGAAGAGAGAGTGTGATAGCCGCAGTGAAAATCTACTGTCACTTAAAACGAATCCACGCCCAAGTCACCGTCCCTGCATCACCCTGCTGTGGAGCATACGGTGGACACCGTCGGACTACGATGGTCAAATTGTCACATTTATACCGAAAGTCTTTTCGAAGTCCTGGAGGAAATTTTCACGAGATACCTGTTTTACTATCAAGTAAGCCCAACAAAGGTCTGCCGAACCATTATTTATTTGCTATGGGAACGTTTTCCTCGGGACAAGACAAAAACTAACCAAGCTTGAGCAGCAGACGGTGGACCAGAAAGAAAATCGAGGGGAAATGAGGAAGAGTTGGGGAAGCAGATCGAAAACCAACAACAGGAGCAAAAAATACAAATAAATGGAATAGGTCAAAAGATGGACGACAAAAGCGATTGAAATCGGGTACGAAATGGATCACAGTGAACAAGTAAACACCCCCATTTGGAGATTTACAGAAGTGAAGACAGGATAGCTGTATTGTCCTTTTCAGAATAAAATATTTTTTGGCAAAGCGCGAAAAGTGGGCATATTCTTCCATTCATGACCTGATAGAGGCAGCGAGGGTTATACGACTGCCATATAGGGCTAGTATATTAATGTTGCGTCAGCCTAATGCTCATCAGTGATCACCAGAGAATCTGTCTCACGAAAAGTTTGGAGTGCAGATCAGAGATCGGTTTTCCAATTTTAGAGTCAGATTCTTATCTGAAAATTGGCCAGTTCCTCCGTTTTTCACCCTGCGTTTCCTCCAGTTTAATCCTCTCATAAAAACGGTGCAGTTCAATCAACAAGCAGCACTTTGAAATCCCAGATGCGTACTTGTATGGGTTTATTGCTTATCTGCAGTAATGAAACGTTCGCTTACACTTACTTATTTAAATTAACATACGGCACATTTGTGTGTGTCCTTTTACAACATCATAGCTTCACTTTTGTTTCTAGTTTGTACTGTTTTTTAGATTCCTCCTTCTTCAACTTCATCCATACGCACTGAACGTTTGGAATTAAGACAAATGTCAGTGAGCCGTAGTACAGAAATGTGATGAATGAACGCTTAGTGTATCTGTTCTTTGTCAGGAACGATATATAGTCTCACAGAGCAGTATTCGTAAGACCTGCCATTGTCAGGTAGCCGCTAGCGTACCAATCCGCTTGCATTCCTTACGAATAGAAATAACTAAAATCAGAGTTTTCCCAGATTATTTGTCTATACGTTACTAAAGTTTTTTGTCCAACTTTGATGCCAAATCCAATCAGCGCCCTTGGGCATCATAATGGAATCCATTTACAGTGTAAAATTTTGTAAATTTCCTTTACAGGAGCGAATTTCAACAAGGTAAAATAGTAAGGTAGGAAGATTTAAAGGCGCAATCGAATTTTGAGGCATTCTACTTAGTTACGAACAGTCCTTGCAAAACAACGAGCTCGTGGCACAATGGGTAGAGCGTTAGACTTCTGCCCAACAGGTCGCGAGTTTGAGCCTCGGGCGCCGCAGCGCCTGGGGTTGAGTATGGCTGGCTGATGACGGCTAATAAACCAGAAATGGCCATTCCAGTCTCTTTAGTCTTTGTCGGTAATGTTATTCCGCCTATATACTTAGCTGCCTTACGGCTGCTGGCGGGACTCGAGAGTTAGCCCCAAGGTACAACGGGACGAGTGAGTCCTGTAACCGATCGGTGAGCGCCTACTTACTAGATATATATATATATGCATATAAGCGAGAGGCAGGTAGAAGGGTAGTCAGTCAGAGCACGGAAAAAATAGTTGAGCAAAGAAGACCAGTGTAGCCTACATGGAGTGTTAGTCGGGCATTGAAGAAAGCATGACCAAAAATTAGAAATGGCATGAAGAGTATGAAGGAGATCATTTATTCTGGGCTCATGACTATAGCTCCGCAATGTCACGTATTCTGACACCGTTATTAAATACCGGTTTCTATTTTATCGTCCCCTTGTCAATTTTTGTGTTTTTTCTCCAGAGATTTGGGTTATCTAGTAATTATCTTTGACTTGCAAAGTATGGCCTTCAGAGCTTTATAAAATATTTTATGTAAGAACGTTATCGGCTAGAGGTTGCCTCCCTAAATCTCTAGAATTCCTCTGCAAAAATTGACCTGAAATCGTTAACCCACAATTCAGAGCAGGCCACGAAGCTGCTGGTGAAAAGAGCTAACGAGCAGCAGGATGGAGTTTTAAAAAAGAGAAAAGTTTGTTATAATTTCTAGGGGCCGAATGGAATTAGTGTAAAAATATGAAGCCGTCCAATGCCGGTAGTCTACTTAATAATGCATCTTGCCTACTGTACCTCAAGATAGTAGATTAAGTGCGTCAAAGTCGTACAAGTGAACAAATCAGGGAGTTAATAAGTGACACTCTTAGCTCTAATTTACCCCGCAAAATATGCAGCAACCACTCCATCCATCCAAGAATCACCGCAGACAGTGCAAAAATACCAATAGGTGCCACACACAGACGAGAGCAGAGCAGAGACGAAGAGAAAAGGAAAGGAAAAAGGTGAAGACGGTCGCGCACAGAGCATAAAGTTTATTTGAATCTAAAATGTCCTACCCTGCCCTACCCCCTTTCTACCCGTCGTCCTCTTCGTCTCGGCAGTGCCGTCCCCAGGGGCAGAGACAGAGCAACACCTACGGACACGCACGCAATCAATTTTACAACCTCGGAAGTTTTGCTGCACGCCATTGGTGGCGACGGAAGCGTCGCGACGACGATGCGACGGCATCCAGACCTACATCGCCCCGCCCCGCCCCCACTGTTAGTCTGTCCACCTTTCCGTGACTGGAATTAGTCCACCGATGCATTACTCATCGTCACCCCGCCTCCACCACAAGACCTTGACGCTACGGGATGATTTCTGCTCGTTCGGTGTCGGCGATGCAGAGAAGGGCTAGTGGAGCAAGAAGGGAAGGCGGTTGGTAGGGCATGCCAACCAGAGAGTTCTCCTGAGCTCAAAGGGCTAGAAAGGGCACGAAACAACAGGATGTGGGGTAGACAGGCAGCGCGCATTGCCTGCGAGACTGCAGGTGGGAGAGGGAGGCAGGCTGCAGACAAGCCGTTCCACGCAAGGAACCAGTTGTCGCCAGGTTGAGGGGGAGGGGAAGGGGGGATGGAGATGGAGGGGAGAGGGAGATGAGCGGTTGCCAGCTCCGCAGCTGGCGCGCGCGGAACAGGAAGTCGATCAATATTCCCGTAGGAGTTAATACGCTGCTCCCACTGCATGCCCGCTAGCCTGGCATCATCCGGGCATTTAGTGGAGATGTATACGCCCGTTTACCTACACACTCATCAGCTCCTCTGCGCTCTCGTGTCCGTGGTTTGTCCCTCGCGGCCTACGGACTTGATTATTTTAACATCATACTTGTGTTTCAGTTGAAGCAGAAAGTAGTGTCTAGGAGGACATGCCATCTGAACGGCCGTTTGTGGCCCCAGGGTTTGCCGGGTAGAGTTCAGAAATCGAACACGCCTCATTCTGTTTACAGCGCAGTAGTCCATATCCTTTGAAGCTACTAGGACGGGCTAAGTAGGAGACTTGACTCACACTTCTGAATAGAGGGACGATCAAAAGGACTTAACGAGAGGAAAAAAGTGATGATAGCGTTCCATTTATGCCCCTTAATGTCTTGGTAGGGGTCCAGAAACCAACATATAAAGAAATTTTAATTATCTCAGCTGCTGAATGTCCTGCAAAAAATTTCCTAGGTGAAATTGGTAATGACCACAGAATCTTTCCGTTTTACAAGAAATAAGACGCGATAGGAGTTTTGGTTGAGTAAATTTGTGAAGTGTACAGGCGAGTGGACATATTTGAGGACTCTTCGTTGTCGCCACTACGGGTGCCACTGTTCACTAACTGTATGCAGATATGGGGAATCATTGACTTCTGCGAAATCTCGCAGGAGTCCAAAAATAATCAGAGACATCCCCTGGTAACTATATGATGCACAAAACTGCCTAAGCAGCATATTATTCTGTCGGTTTTGCTCAGATTCCTAGCTCTCATAGAAAGGGTTAGCAATAACAGTAAGTTCACATGGCTCTTACGAGCGAAAGTGTGTCATCACAATTTATTGCGTCCTTCCAATATGCTACATGTTTTTTTTTAAAAAAAGAACATTGTCAAACTTTCCAAGCTAATTGTGGAACTTTCTTTCTGTAAACGTGTTCACGCCGCCTTTTTTCTCAACGCAAAAAGACATCCTGGCGTGGACGTAGACGAGATGAGAGGGTTAAAAAGCATGCTTCATTATATGTAGTGGAAAACCGATGTCTATCAGAAAACAAGTAAATTAAGATGAAAAGATCAAAACGCCTCTTGCTGCAAATACTTTAAATAAAGTGAGTATGAGAACTGAGTTATTCGCTAATCAATTCGGGCAAGGCGAGTTGGCCTTAGACAAGCACCTGGACGTAATTAAAAATAAACGTCGTTTAAGTGTCTGTTTTGTGTTTGAAATTGACGAAGGTGGCTGGAAGGATACCTTATGGACAGCCAGCATATCAGCCGTTTGCGAGTTTAGAATGTGTTTGGCAATATCAGTGCGGAAATTGTACTTAGTTGATATTTTTCATTCGAAAGCACGGTTAACTCTTTCAGATATTATCGTAAATAACGCAAAATGCAGACAGATTTACACTTTGGTAGAAGACAAAGCTATTTTACGCGCAGCTGGTATCACAATAAGTGGTTGCGATCAGGTAAAAAGTGTTTTCCGGTTGACGTAAGGCAAATTTAAGTTTTAACCACAAAACTTACCGTAGTGGCTAATGGAACAGGCCGTGGTTCTGTCGGCCTAAAAGTTTACTGTCATAAGCTTTGACAGGCAGTGGGAGAATGGAATAAAGTAATATAGTGAGAAATACGAAAAAATAAGAAAAAAATGAGATCAGAGAGCCAAAATAAAAGTGAGAATATAGATTAACAGCTAAGCATATGACTGAAATGCTGACTTTTTGAAATCATAAAGAATGATAAAAAAGATAAGAGAAGGTAACGGAAAATGTAGCAAAGTAGGACGAAGTAAAAAGATCATGAGTGGGCGATAGAAATAAAGAAAAAAGAATTAAAAATGGAAGATAAAGAAGTTTTTTAAGGGTTAAACGATCAGCCTGAAAGGAAACTCGATTCATAATTGCCATCATATCTTGTTACAAAATGAAGGATCGGAATTTTTAGTGAATGTAACCCAAGCGTCTTTTCATCATCGGTTCTTGTATCTTGGTCTGAGTTCTGATTTATATCCCACAGGCCGTTCAAATACCAAGTGGCTTTCTTTGAGTGAAACAGTGCAATTTATTCGGTCAGGTAATCTCAATTTATTAACCGTTTGCTCTCTTTCCTCCGACACAAAGTCAGTAATTAAAACTGTACTGACCTGACGATAATTTATTGAAAGCACGCGTATTCTTGCCAGCTGGTCTTCTCAATTCGAAATATATTTTACGCTGAAAAGACTGAAAGCTAACTGGATTCGGAAATCATCATCTTTTCATCCGAAGATACGGGCACGATGGACGAGAATGCCACTTCGCTGTTTCTGAACCCTGAAAGACGTCTACCGTTATGACCAAAACGGAGCGTCTCAGTAAGTAGTTGAGATCGATAGATAGGCTGAAGGTCATCAAAGTGAGCACCCTGATCTTGATTTTTCAAGTAATCCTCGAAAATGCGGCGAGATGGGCCACACAGAAAACTCTCTTTTAAACGAAATAATACCGTTAAATGCTTATTTTTGAAAGCTGTTTGACTGATCAGTGTACAATTTCAACTTGAAGTGATAAGATATGGGGAGACGAATCACCCCGTAATACACGTGACTTTGCCCTACATGCCCTAGAGATTAGGAGTATAGTAAAGGCGATGGTTGAGGTTAGGATTAGGGTTAAAGAGTAAGGTTTGGTGTAGGTTTAATGCTAGAATTAGAACAGCGGAGTATGTATACATCGTGAACTTTATTGCAAAGCCGCTTTCATTAATAGGGTGCATCCCTATTCCCGTGCCTTACCCTCTAAACACTGAATAATTTACATAGGATGATGTGCAATAAGTGATAAGTAAGCAGCCATTTCCTTTTTGTAGGTTAGCCATTTAAAGTAGTCCATTATTTTGTAAGTCACTAACTGGGCTCGCAGTTACACTGACAACTGAACCAGACCCGTGGGAAAAAAGTAGAAAGCGTTTCGCCTTCTGTCTTCGCCCTAAATATTTTTTGTTACTCCAAATTAGTCATGGGTCTATATTTAGGCTGGTCGTACATCCGCGCATGATGCAAGCCATTAAAGGATTCATTTTATGGTCTTCTGTGCGAATTTAGTTTAAATATTAGACAACTAGGATGCTTCAACGAAGATAACTTCTAGAAGTGATACAATGCGATTAGTAATCAACCAGAAAAGCTAAAGATCAACGGCTTCGATAGGTTTTCTTTAAATCCTGTAAATATAAATCAGCAGTAAACACTGTTCAGGCTAAGGGGCACGAGAATATTTATGAATAATTAATATCGACCAATAATAGCAGCCGTAATTTGAGTTGACACATGGCAAGACTCCAGTGAATCGACAAAAATCCTCTCCTTTTAGGATCCGCGAACTTTTCCAATGCAATTTCCCCCGTCCTCCTTATCCGGCTATTTTAAACTTTTATATGACGTTTTGCTGCCAGACTCTGCTGGCATGACGTTAAATTTCATTCAATTTACCTGATCTTGTATGTCGAACGCAAAAAAGTATATTGTTGTTAAGGCCCGGAGTATTTAACGCCTAGAACAAGAATAGACTAGATACAAATACTTTTCTCCTTGTCATATATTAACAAATGAGTGGGAGTATGCCGCACTACATATAGAGAATATGTTTTGACATCTGTAGAAGCATACATGACTGGAAGGTGTTTCCGACTTAAACTTGAGGGATAATTTTCCTTCTTCTTCCTCCAGAGAAACTCCACAACTGTCACATTCGAGTAAAGGAGCAAAATGCGTTGGAATAAGCAATAATATTTTTGGAACGTCAAAAAGAATGGAGCCCTCGTAGTTAGGAATTTGTAGTTAAAATGTGGATTCCTTCAAAAATGAATATCCGAGGCACATTCTGATTTTGGAGTGACCAACAGGGAAAGATACTGTACACAGATTTTTATAAGTGACATACACAGAGATGCTTCATCGAACCCAATAAATTTAGATGGATAGAAACATAGGCAACTTGTATGCCATCCACCCTTCAAGGGTTAACGTTTTTTCTGTTATGTCAAATAATTAATTCTTAGGCAGTAGATGTGATTTTTGAAAGACAAGATTAAATTAACGTTTAAATAACCGTACGTCCAAAGATAATTGTTGCTATTAAACGACGTACATAATATAGCGTAATAAGCAACATTCCTTGGACAGCATGTTCCCAGGTTAATGCACTGAAATCTTTTGTTTGATAAACTACTTCCCATTTGTACAAGTAATTCAAGGAAGAAAAGCAATTATCTCCAAAATTAGACGAGTTGCAACGATGTTGGTCCGTTTGAGAGCAACGAACACTCCTAGTGACCTATCGAAGACACGCGCTGAAGGACGAATCACCGTGCTTATTAAAAGTAATCTACGCTACCTTCAGACAATGAAGGTTTTGCAATGATAATCTTCCGAATTTTTCTTCCGAATACAACTTCAATTATATTTTCGCATTTGAAGTCTTTTTAAGGCCAAAAAACGATGATTGGTATTTGGCAAGGATCTGTATGACTTGCATTCCATGTAAAGTGGTGTTAATCTCTCGCTCTTAGGCTGAATACTTTACCCTTCACATGCACTAATAATTCCATGTCTGCATTTTAAAATTGATACCTCACAGTTAAGAACAAAGTAGCTTCACATTGCTGCCTCATACCTAACTAATGTCAGAGAGTTAATTAGCTGAGCTGCGTTTGCATATCTAATCGGTCGACCGTCGTTCGTAAAAACGAACACGGCTGCCTTCCAGTGCTGTGGCATAGGTTTCCAGGGTTCATATTCTCTTCAGAAATCACGTCAAATCGGCGAACGTCAATCGAATCTGAGCTGGAATCAATGTCCTTCCTCTGCAGCTTGAGCTTTAGGCTTTAGAAACCATTGCGCGGTACTTATTTCTAACGCATGAAAACAAAAAAATGTTTCCCACATAATATGGTCTTCAATTTCACAATATCTTTACAAAGGGGCCTACAAAAAAATTTCTTTCAACTATTTTCTTGTTAAAGATTGTTGCCATCGTAACAGGAGGAGCTAGTAACTTCAAGAAGTGTATTTGTCGTCTGAAGTTTCAAAAAGAGAAATCGGCTGACAATCTTTATAGGCTCACTCCGCCTTAGGAAGCACATTACGTAGGGTCCCATACCTACTTCACTGGTGCTGACTTCAGGGAAAATCCTCAAGTAAAAACAATGGATAAATAAGGGTATGTTTTGACAGCAGTCGATCGTACCAAAGGGACTGAATTGAGGAAGCCCATGCTTTAATATCAGGGATGTGGATTCCGTGTGACAGTTGTCATGGTTACAGAGGGTACCACACCCCACACTTCAAACTAGAATCCCTTTACAGTCTTCACCCAGCTGCAACAGCAGGCGATGAGGCCCAAGCGCAGCGATCATGGTGGCACGTAACAATTGGTCGTCGCCGGCTCACCTGTTACTGCGGGAGGGTAATGGAATCATCCAAGACTCCGGTCATCAGCAGGGTATGAAGATGAACAGACCGTGACTGGCGTGCGCAGACTACCTTGGGAGTCGCAGGTAACGATTCCTGCGGCCAAATGAAACATACATTCCAGCTTGACAATCACATGGCATGGAAACTTCCGGGTACAGGACTACCAACTGCTTATTTTGGCCCATCACCCCTTTGTCTGCTCCTTATTTGCCTATCCTCACTTTATGTCGGAAAGCGATCGAAGCATGCTACAAACAAGTTCTTCAACTGTAGTTGTTGGCAGAAAGAACGGAATGAGGCAGCCGGTGAGTCAACAAGAGATAGAGAGAGAGAGAGAGAGAGAGAGAGAGAGAGAGAGAGAGAGAGAGAGAGAGAGAGAGAGAGAGAGAGAGAGAGAGAGAGAGAGAGAGAGAGAGAGAGAGAGAGGGATGCTGGCAGGGGCATCACGAACACAACTTACTCATCAGAGAATGGTAGTGATGACGGCAGAACGGTGCACATGGTTCTGCCACGGGTGGATGCTCCACCTGTCTCAATGAGCATTTATCAACCCTCCCCCCAAAGGCAGTAGAAGGCAATAGGTTCAACGAAGCGTTGTTATATAAAATGGGCAGGACACTTCCAGCCTCGGAAGCTAGATCGCCCGATTCAAGGCATAAAACTTCAGCCGCGAAATATACCTCTCCGAACGAAAGCCCTTACTTTGTTAGATATTTTATCTGGTCGCCGCGCCTTCACTATTATGAACAATCATCTTGTAGGTTATTCGGCCGAACACTTTACTTGCATCTGCAATTGCAAGACGCCATTCGGGTCTTAACTATCTTTGGAGCCACTTTGCGGGCAGTCTTTATTCGGCCTTCAAAGCGTTTTTAGATTGCCAACAGACTTTCAGCGGGGAGCTGAAGAAGTTTGCGTGACTCTGGCGCACAGGCAAACAAGGGAATTCAGACCTCAAACAAATAAAATAACACGTTTTGTGTCCTCGATATGTTACGAAAGGAAGGATAAGCGAAAGAGGCATGACTTGCGTTTCCATGCCGTCGTTTCTCAAATCACTTCTCAGCACGAGTCCACATCACGCTCGTCACGCCACCCCGCTCCACCCCCATCACCTCGCCCCCTTCCCCCCAACTAAACCGGCTCAACATGTTTGACCTCACTGGCAAGCCGGTGACTCATGCTCGTTATGTTCGGTAGACACTCCGGGATTCTTTGTTCGCCTCCCATGCTCTTCCATAGGTAGAAAAGGTGACTGACGGACCGTGCTCAATGGGAACCGATCAGGTAGCATGAAGCAGGAGAACAGCCATCACAGGCTACACGTCTTTCCGAAAGTACGTTTAAATGCTGGATTCCCACGGTTTTTAATAGTTGACATCTTTGTATGCTTGGCCAGCAAAGGGTAAGCCTCCTTCAATCGAGAATTAGAGGTTTAACTGTTTGCCTCTTTTCTGCTTAGGAAAGACAAGGCTACAAGCCGTTTTGAGGTTTTCCATCAGTAAAACTAACCTTTGCCTTTTTACCAATATCCATTTAAGCCCTAAACGAAGCCATCTCAGAATAAAATTACGAGAGTAAATAAGGAATCGACAAAAATAAACCTAACTTTGGTGGATGCACAACAAATATGTGGCCCTCGAAATTTATTAATTTCAGCTAGAAGTCATACAGATACGTTAGCATTAACTCAGGCAGACAAGGTTAATTTCAAGAACTTGTATTTTAACCACAATATGTGAAACGCGTATAACGTCAAAATTGACTGCCAATGACGTCAGAAGGTATGCGGAAAAATAACAATATTGTAGGGACATAATAGAGGAAACAGACAGAATTCAACTCACCTGCACACAGGAAATGTTTTTTGGCGCTGATGATCAGCCCCCAGAACCTGCTTCATCAAGCAGTCGTAGAACATGTTTAGAACAAACAGACGATGGAATGCACGCTAATTCTACCTGCAACTACACGGATGACTATGTCTGTCTGTTTTCTAGGCTTTTATCCCAAGAGTGTGGGAAAGAGAGTATGAGTAGCAGCCCGAGGTGAGCGAGCGAAGAACCGGTGGAATAAAGTGGCCTTCTGATTGGTGGAGAGAATGGCGCACGCACGCCCTCGACGCAGACAAACTACCGAGCTAGATGGTGGGTTAGCAGTCCTCACTGACTGCCTCACGTTCAGCCTTCGGGCGTCTATGATTGGCGAGCCAACAGCCATCAGGTTGATGATGAGAGCTCACACACCGGCTCAGAGGACATGCCGACTTGGCCAGGTTAAGCATATAAGGACGTTTGCGTTCTAGACAACGGCCCCAGGGGGCGGAAATGTTTCTTCGCTGTTCAATTCCTCCTCCTCCTCCTCCTCCTCCTCCTCCTCCTCCTCCTCCCCTCCTCCTCCTCCTCCTCCTCCTCCTCCTCCTCCTCCTCCCTCCTCCTCCTCCTCCTCCTCCTCCTCCTCCTCCTCCTCCTCCTCCTCCTCCTCCTCCTCCTCCTCCTCCTCCTCCTCCTCCTCCTCCTCCTCCTCCTCCTCCTCCTCCTCCTCCTCCTCCTCCTCCTCCTACTCCTGCTCCTTTTAATCATCCTTACCGAGCACCACCATTGGTCAACGATAGACTTTAATTATATGCATGAAACGAAAAAAGGACACATTTCGGAAGGAAGGAAGGAAGGGGAGAAGGAAAGGGTATGACAGCAGAGAAGCGAAAGACAGGAAATCAGACGACAGGAACGGAGCAGAGGTGGTGGAATGAACGCGAACAGGAACTAGATTTTCTTACTATTAGTCAGTAGAAGAGAATCCGTTTCATCTTTGCTATAAATTGTATCAAAAGTTTCCATCAGTTTCGAAACAAATTTTACCCGGTAAAATATTTGCCGTTGACGCTAATAACGTTTTCTGAATAGCGAAATTCCGACCTGCAGCATGCACTGCGCTTCGAATCATCGGTTATTTCATATCAGTCATCTCAAGAAATAACATTTCACTTTACAGGGTTAGGTAATCTTGGGAGCTCCCTAGTCAGTACATTAAGGTGGCGGTTAACTTCAATCAAAATCTGTTGACTCTCTTTTGTTACCTAAGAAGATATGTTACTGACTGTGAACAGGGCAGAAAGTAGAAGACAGGAGCTGGTCGACAAGAACCACACGAGTTTGAAAATTTTGGAATATAAGAGCATTTCGAATATTCTCTCGTTTTGACTTCTGTTTTTGGTTGACTTGAACAACTGTGAGTTTTGACGTGTGTGGGGTTGTCTGGCTTGTGTCCCTAAACCGGCCTCCTGACAGATGCGCTGGAGCAACAAGGGGGAAAAAATAAGTGTACAGCAAGTGTTGTTCGGGTTGAGCTCCGATCAGAAATGCCGAACATGGTGGGGGGTGGCGTGTTGGCACGCGTAGATGCGTGTTCATGCCACACCAGCCACTTCTGCCATTCATGGAACTCCCACACAGTGCGATCTGATTCTGGCGTGGCGGCACAGTCAGGAGCGTCTCCGGCCACGCCAGCCACCTGCGTCCGAGCCCGCCTCCGGACTTCTTGACTATCTCTTGACACCGGGCACAGGCGGGTAAAGGAAGAGAGAGTGCGGTAGATGCAGTGCAAGTCTCCTATCGCTTAAAACTAACTCACGCACAAGTCCCCTTCCCTGCACCACCCTGCTGTGGAGCAGGCGTGGACATCGTCGGACTACGACGGTCGGACTGTCGGTTATCTGGGTTGGTCCGTTAGTCCAAACCATAGGAACTGGAAAGGACTGCGCAATGCAATGAGGTTTCGCCAGCTTTCCTGCGGATGACAGGTCAGACGCTTTGCGAGGCCTGGTGTTATTAATACTACATGAAATTCCTTCCAGTCAGGCAGTACCGTACAGTCAGTACAGTCCCGTAATTTGCCCAGTCATGCTGGGAACTGGACATAATCCGCAACTTACACCGGTAATGCCTCATAGTGACAAAATGCGCTGACGTGCTTGAGAAGACTTGCGCCAGTATTTGCATGGAAACCATTTGCCTACCCGTACACCGGTCCACTGATGTGTAGTATAGTTTAACTGAAATCTAATGATATCGTGAACATGGACGTTTTTGTGGGTCAGCATTATTTTACTTTTTTATCCATCCTCTATCGATCCTGGGTAACTATGAATGCCAAGTGCTTTGATGGCGCTATTCAGTTTTTGGCAGGGTTTTCTGGGTAACGGTAGGTTATGTACAGCATCAAGAAAGGCAGAAACCCAAGGCTAAAAGAGCATGAGAACAAGAATAGACCACCGGATCGCCCCGCGCGTCGGCTTCATGCAAAGGTTCCCAAAACGAGATGCGTTGCTGTTGCAGCTAAGTAACAGGTGCTGAAAATTATGAAAGATTATTCATCACAAGAAAACTGGTACCAACGAGTGAAAAAAAACTGTGAAATAGTAAGGAAAGACTTGGTGTGAATTGAAAACATAAAAGAAATATTAAATTTAATATTACGTTGTTTAGAAATACCCACTGTATAAGCAAAGCGGAAAATTCCGAAAACGTCCAAAAACTCTAACTGAGTAAAATAAGGTTGAAGATATACAGAAGGCCTGCTCATCCAAAAAACCGAGAAAATCTATAAACTTAATATGGTAAACCGTTTGAAAAGGGTCCTCTACTAAATTTTGAACTTTTACATTTGCCAAACAGCATATATTTCCAATATAGAATCCACCACGGTTTCACGGGAACTGACCATATTGGTTTACTGTTTTCCATTCTTTGAGATGTAGTTGACTAAGGCAAACAGGTTTTGTGTCATTTGGCCGATAGAGACGCTGTAGGAGTAAGATTGTTCCTAAGATCACACGTTGACAGACCGATCAGTGATTAATATATTTAAATAGAATTGTCAGAAGCAACCGCGACGTGATGTCAACACAGGGCACAGTCAGTGTTGACAGGCCAGGAGCAATACGAACAGTGGGGGGGGGGGCTATGGGGGGGGGTATGAGGGGGGTGTATGAGCATGAATCTTCAATCTCTGAAGATGGGTAGACGAAACAACTACTAGAAACGTCAAACAACCAATATACCCCTCCCGGTGAACGCTCCTTTTTCTTCTGACCTACCACCTGGGAAGCGCATTTTCTCTGCTATCAGATGTCATCGTTAGTAAACCGTTTTGTATATATTAAGATAATTTTTCCTTGCCTAAAATTTATTTATCTGTATTTCTGGTTTTGAAGCACGTTGGGTTTCGGATCGACCTTGAAATTATGGCGCATACTTTAGAATGTTAACTGTCTTCAGTCGATTCCCATAAATGAAGTTTCTGTTTTATGTGTTTATCAAGACCTTACAAACAAGAAATTTCTGAAAAGCGTTTACCGAAAACGCGAATTCGTGGACATTCTTTCTAATGCAATTGAGCGTTTTGGCATATTTTTAGACTCCTCCAATATTAAACCTCCTCACCGAGAAAAATGAATATCCGCAACAAACGTCCGCAATAAACATGCCTTGTCCTAATTAAAAACGGTCCCGAATAATGTATCTCTTTAAAAGCGCTTTAATTAGATATTTTGCTGATGGATGTCTGCGCACTTTCCTTTTTTTCCAAAGTTAACTGAAGGTTAATTTGTTACATTTGCTCGTTTTTTCCTTCACTGAAAATTAATGAAATTAATGTTACAAATGAAGGAACCCGCATTTTCTTTAAATTGTTGATTTCTTTGCTATATTTGCTTGCTTTCAGACTCCGTTCTCAGATTGTAAATGCACAACTGATTGGCCTTATAAATAGTAAGATATTGCAAAACGGCTCATCTTCTGATCGTTCCATTTTAAGACTATGCATTACTGGAAGCTAAATACCAAAAATTATCTTACCTTATGCAGCAAATTCAACATGAATTTTTGTGGAGGTCAATGCACATTGAGATATAACAGTATTCGCAAACAGCAGAAAAAGCTCTGGACACTTAATCAAAAGATTCCTAGTAGACGTCGGTAATGCGTTTTCGGACGTCACACCACACAGATTTGCAAATCTAATTTTTCTAAATCATTAAAGCTTCGTTTTTCTAAGGAAAAACTGCTTACTCTCACCTTACTTCCTCTAATATGCGTCGAGAAAAAAAATTTTTCAAGTGTGTAAAGTTCCATTTGGTAAAACCCTTGAGTTTACCTTATCATCCCCTCGGAGAAAAATATGCGCGGATGCACCAACTTAGCATTAATTAGATGTTGGCATACAAAGTTGCACGAAATCAAGGTAACTTCGACTTCCGGTCTAGGTTTAAACGTTTTTGGACAAATAGAACTACTTATAAACATATTTTGCATGCAAGAAAGACATTTTCCGGAATAGGCTAAGCGAATAAATAAAATATGCAGCATTTTGGTTGCCAAATATTGATCATCTCGATTTTCATCATAATCATGCTTGCTGAGATGGGTCATATGCTGTATAAAATCTCATGCTGAACTAAGCTTCTGGGGCCCTCACTTCTACCGCGAATGCATACAGTAAGTGTCTGGCCGAAGCTCAATCCGTCTCAGCCACTGTCCCAGTAGCGCTAGTGGACGGTTTCCAGGTTCCTATAGGCCAATGGTACGCAAGAGAGGAAGAAAAAGTTAATCCGATGCTAAGTTTTTCTCTCCTTAACGAATTCTAACAAGAATAAGAATGCAAAAAGACGTACTTTGTACTACCCATGGGATCCAAGTGTCCTGGTTTGGAGAGTTACAAGCTGACGGGGCAAATCCACCCTCGCACTAAAGGGAGCTGCTTCCCTCTTATAATATGATCTTTATGGCACCCTCAGCTTACTTGTCAGCTTGGCTCCGGTGGAGGAACAAATCCATCGCCATCAATCACAAGCCATCAATGGACTGGCAAACATTGTCGGCAAAGACAAGAGAGACTCCCTTGTCTTGACCTGCGCTGTGCGGCTGCTGGCGGGGCTCGAGAGTGACCCCCAAGGTAGAACGGGACGAGTGAGTTCCGGTAGCGCTAGGTGAGCGTTCATCAAGGAACATCAATGAACCCTCGGTACAGTGGTGAATCTCGGGGCTTTTGGCGGTACCGGGTATGGTGGTACTCGGAAGATAACGTTGCCAAAGTCCTTCCCCTGAGACTTGCATGGTTGGATTGATTCGACTTTACTCTGGACCCCGAGGTTGTCACAGGCTTTCTGTTTAATGCACGCCCTCTCAGCATTGGTCCATCTACTACTTCTGCCGGCAAGCAGGTCACGTCAGGCAGGCGCCACGATCACTATCTCCCCTGGAAGGAGAAGGTAAACACGGAGCTGGCCAGCCAACCACAATCCCACGCGTTTGCTACGACCGCTCTTAAAACCTACAAAACCACACATTTTTGTGTACACTGCGCTGGTACAGGTCGATTAGGCTCTGCTGAGCCATTACTTAGTCATTATGAGCCAAATAAACCGTTCCTTTGTTGTTCTAAGGATGGCGTAGGTGCCCCTTAGATGCGCTGGACCAACACCGGGCTCTGATGAGAGTGTGGCGGGTGTTATTATTAACTGGGATGCGGTCCCACAACCACTGTCGAACATGGGCACGCGTAGGTGCCGGCTCATGCCACAACCCACTCTCTCACGCTGTGGGAGATGATTCTGCCTTGACACCGAGCACAGGCAGGCAAGGGAAGAGAGTGTGCAGTAGATCCTGGGCAAGTTATGTGCTAATGAAAAGGAGGAATGCAATGATTAACTCGACTGAGTTCTAGCCAGCCCCAACTTCTTACAATAATAACTGCACAGTAAACTAAAATCTACTGAAATTTCTTATTTTCTCTTTTTCTCTTTGCTATTAGTTTTATAATTTGAAAGGCACTTGTCTGGCATTACAGTTCAAAGTTTACAAACTGCGTACCATCCGGTCATGAAAGCCGCATCAACTATCCTTATGACTACTGACATAATGTAGAAAGATGGCTGTTGTTCAATGCATATAATTTGAAAAGGGTATTAGTTTGAGTGCAAATGGCGGGCTCTTCGGAAGGAGCATACACATTACTAGCTGAAGATTCCCGATAAACCGGAAATTGCATTCCATTTCTTCTCTCTTATTCTTCCTCTGGTCTTCGATTCGTACTGAACAGGTCTGTGAGCTTTGATGCTATGAACATGCTGGAGCAAATTTTTTCTGGCTTGACCGTCGACGTCAGAAGTGGAACAATTTCATAAAAGCTGATCCGTATATCTTAGTACCTGTCAACCGGAGACGAAGGTCAACTGTTCTAAGGCTACCCAACTAATCTTTTTGTTATCATATCTGTTGGATCTTGTGAATTTAAGACGTAGTTCTGAAATGTCGTGAGGTACATCCCGTTGATAATTGGCTAGTTTAATATTATAAGCTATTATACCCTGAATTCAGATCCATTCTGTTGGGAAACGTCTCCGAGACTGAACGCACTGGGTAGCTAAGTAGACTTGTGAAAACCAAAAAAAACTAAAAAGATCGCAAGTGTTAATAACAACCCCAGTTTCACTGCAAAAGATGGTCTTCCTTAATACTAAAAAGGCGATAGCTACTGCTTTTGAATGCGTTTCCCTTCCGCCACCTGCAAAATTAGTGCCTAGAAAAAAAGTGACCATTAAAGTTGCATACATTTTTCCAGTGCACTATTTGCTTAGAAAATGCAATTTGAAAAAAGTAGTTTATAGCCAAATAAATACAAATAAGGATTTTTTAATTAAAATTTCTATAAAAAAAACTGGGGATCGAAACGGGGATCGAAATCAACACGCCGACTCTGTCATCCAAGCGTTCATTATCCATGTCACTGTATAAGGCTTACGATGAATGAATGAAAATTTATACTTGCCAATTTGACTTTTGAATTGATTTCGAATGGAAACATACGTACTGATGGTTAGACCGTCAGCTTCACCGCAAGACGGCGCGGGTCGGGTGAGTTGCTCGGGAATTAGATTATAGTGGTAATAGACTTGCGCTGCATTTACCGCACTCTCTCCTCCTCCGCCCGCATGGGTCCGGTGTCATGACAGAGTTAAGAAGACCGGAGGCTTGAAAGGGCGCAGGTGGCTGACGCGACCAGGGACGCTCCTGACTGTGTCGCCACGCCAGGCTCGGATCCTACCTGGTGGGAGTGCAAAAGAGACCACATTAAGAAGAAGCCATTGCATCCTGACTATCAGTCCACCAATGGGACACTCCATACAACATACTGGACAGTCTACGAGAGCTGAATACAATTGTCTAAATCATGGCGTTTAGCTCATTGTGAAGCCAGTTGCAGTCAGTAACGGATTTCCCTTGAAATGCCCGTGGAGTTAGAAGACTCAAAGATTTTTCACAGTTGCTGGGATTTCGTGTCGACGTTAAAGCACTTCTCACCAAACAACTCACAGTCAGCTGCATAAGATGAGTGAATCGTAGTGTAGAGACGAGAAAAAAAATTAATTTCCCACTCCTTAAACCCGATGTCCTCATGTATAGAAAAGACTATTTTCACAGTCTAGTAAATTTTTCTCATTTTATTCATGGGGCCTAAGCTGATAACTGACCCATAGGAGAAACCTTGCCAGTAATTATGTGCAGGGAGTTTTCAGTGCCTATGGCTTCGACAAGAGGTTGCCATGACTAGTGATTTGTCAGGACTGAAGAATAAAACTAGCCACTCGGCAACAGGATTGTGGGCAGTTGCATCGGTCTCGTCCTTAGCGTGGAACACACTATACCTTTGTGCTTAAAACGTTCGCGAAGGAGTCATGGACTCCATGCGACCATTCGCGGATGCCGTATTGCGTCCGCGCCTACCGGGACATGTATGTTCACTTTCAGTGGTCCAGTCACCCCTTCCTTTTGCCCGTCTCTTTACCGCCCTGCTTCTCTGCAACAGCCTGACTCAAAACCACCCTCGGCCATGTCCAGTCTCCTTCAATTCAACGGTGGTGGGTGTGGTGGTGGCAGTGGAAGTGGTGACCCGGCCAGCGGTCATGCGGACGCGTCGCCTGAACTCGGCACCGAGGGCAGCGTTGCCAAGGTGAGCCTCAAACGCACAACAGGCTGGCTCTCCCTCCTCCTCGAGGCGTTGACTGCCGCGGGTGGGCGCGGCGGCGGCCCTCGACGGTCAAGATGCCGCCGCCCAACAGCAGTTGCAACAGGAGAAGCTGCTCTGTCAGACGGCGGAGGCTGCGACAGGTACAGCGGGCAACGGCACTGCCGAGCTGCAAGAACGCCTCGCTGGCATGCAGACTCAGGGCGCCTGCGTGC
The DNA here is from genome assembly GCA_017591395.1 of Schistocephalus solidus. Classification (NCBI taxonomy): domain Eukaryota; kingdom Metazoa; phylum Platyhelminthes; class Cestoda; order Diphyllobothriidea; family Diphyllobothriidae; genus Schistocephalus; species Schistocephalus solidus. Next base: position 231,793 of record WEDG01000059.1, on the reverse strand, counting down.
TGGTTCTGGGCCAGCAGGGACGTGACCGCACCCTCCTCGTTTCCTCCCTAGTGCAGATCATACTCGCGCCCGGAGTCCGCACAATTCATGGGTAGGTAATTATCCACTTCCATACCCTCTATGCTATCCGTCAGAGCAGAGTCTGACACATGGCAATTAAGCTACCAGCTGCACTCTCTCCGGTCTCTGGTCGTCCTGAGACCTATTGTGTGCCACTTCTCCAGGAATGGGGCTTTGAAGATTACTATCTGTCTAACTAACTCGTTCCTCGGGAATGACATCCGGGTAGAAATGGCTCCTTCCTACTCTTACCTTATGAGAATTCTCAGCATCATCCGCATGAGTTAAGCCTAGCCAGTGAGGATTGAGAGACTAGCCCTTATGATGAGCGTTTAGACTGGATTTAATCTAGATCAGTGGGTATTTACTCAAACATTTGTGTGTGTGCACGTTTGTATTTACGGTCCCAGCTAATGTCCTTGACTGAATGAAGGGAAATGAACCCAAAACAGTTCTGTATAAATTTAATCCCAAACTCTGTTGTCCCCTCTGCAACTGCTTTTTCATGACCCCCTACCACCCATACGAAGCTTCGGGAAATCAATGGATTGGTACGCACCCATTCTTGCGTGAGTAAATACGCGATCTGGAGCGACAGATGGCGAGTTGCTGGTTAACTTCGTTTCGAGAGGTGCTTAGCATCCCCATGGCAGCTACGGCGCATAGCAACAGTAATAGTCTTTGGCTTGGATCCTACAAGCAACCCAGAAAGCGCACGAAGTGCCAGTCGAAGCAAATACTTTCCACTTACGTAAGAGGCGTCATTTGCGCGCATGTGGGATGTTGGTGCTGATGAGGAGAAAGGCGGTAGCATAGTATGGCCGACAGTGTTTGTCATAAGGTTTCATGACGGCGGCTGTGGTTTAGAGGATCGATGCGGTGGATGAATGTTTGTAGCGGCTGCCAGGTAAGTTAAATACTCTTTTGTTAAATTTGCCTGCTCACTGTTTTGATTTCAGCAACCAAATAACCGAGAAACTGGAGGACCTGCATGCTCCAGATGATAACGCTACCGTGGAGACACGATGGTTTCAACTGCGAAATGTCATCCAGTCCACCGCCCTCGAAGTCCTCGGAAGCACGCGCCGTCGACACCAGGACTGGTTTGACGACAATGACGCCGACATCAGAAACTTACTCGCGGAGAAAAATCGACTATACAAAGCCTACATGGACCTCTGAACTGACGCCACCAGAGCAGGCTACTTCAGATGCCGCCGCCTTATACAGCAAAGGGCTGCGGGAGAGGTAGGATGCCTGGATGATCCGAAAGGCCGAGGATATCCAGGGGTATGCGGACCGCAATGATATGAAAAAATTTTCAAAGCCATCAAGGCCATTTACGGCCCGTGTATCAAGGGGTCCGCACCGCTGCTCAGCTCTGACGGCACAACACTGCTGACAGAGAAATCGCAAATTCTAAAGTGCTGGCCGAGCACTTCTGAAGTGTCCTTAATTGCTCATCAGCCATCTCCGATGCTGCCATTGACCGGCTCCCTCAAGTGAACACGAACAATGGCCTGGATCTGCCGCCTTCCTTACCAGAAACCATCCGGGCCGTGCTGCAGATTTCCAGCGGAAAAGCACCGGGATCCGACGCAATCCCACCGGAAGTCTACAAGCACGGTGGGCCCCGGCTGATGGCAGAACTCACAACACTCTTCCAGGAGATGTGGCGCCAAGGACAAGTTCCTCAGGATTTCAAAGACGCGACCATCGTCCATCTCTACAAACAGAAGGGGAACCGGCAACTCTGTGATAATCACAGAGGCATCTCGTTGCTCAACATCGCCGGGAAGATCTTCGCCCGTATCCTTCTCAATCGTCTTAACGGTCACCTAGAGCAGGGCCTGCTCCCGGAAAGCCAATGTGGCTTCCGACGACACCGCGGAACAACCGACATGATTTTCGCCGCCCGCCAGCTACAAGAGAAGTGCCAGGAGATGCGAACCCACCTCTACAATACCTTCGTGGATCTGACGAAAGCCTTTGACACGGTGAATCATGACGGACTGTGGAAATTCATGCAGAAGTTTGGCTGTGCTGAGCGGTTCACGCACATGGTGCGTCTGCTTCCTGACGGGATAACGGCGTTCGTCACTGACAATGGGACAGTATCCAAAGCATTCACAGTGACCAACGGAGTGAATCAGGGCTGCGTACTGGACCCCACCCACTCTGCTGATGGACGACTACCATGATTAGCGCTTTGGTATCCGCATCGCCTACAGAACTGACATGCACCTTCTCAACAGTCGGCGTATGCAGGCTCCAACGCGCCTGTCTACGACTACAGTCCATGACTTGCTCTTCGCGGACGACTGCGCCCTTAACACCGTGACGGAGGAGGACATGCAAAGGAGCATCGACCTCTTCGTCGAAGGCTGCGCCGATTTCGGATTAACAATCAGTACAGCCAAAACGGTTGTCATGCACCAGCCGCCACCCAGCGCGGAATACAATACTCCTCGAATCAATGTCAACGGGGCTCAACTCAAAAACGTGGAAACCTTCGCTTATCTAGGAAGCACGATGTCGCGCAACACTAGAATCGATGACGAGGACGGATCTCCAAAGTTAGTCAGGCCCTCGGCCGGCTGCAAGCCTCCGTGTGGAATCGCCACGGTATTCACCTGAACACCAAACTGAAGATGTACCAGGCCATCGTCTTGACGACACTCCTTTACGGAGCGGAAACCTGGACCGTCTACTCAAACCAAGCCAGGAAGCTGAATCACTTTCATATTAGCTGCCTCCGTAGAATACTGAAGCTGAGATGGCAAGACAGGATCCCAGACACGGAAGTCCTGGAGCGGACCGGAATCCTCAGCATCCATGTCATGCTGAGGCAAGTGCAACTGCGATGGAGCGGCCACCTGGTAAGAATGAAGGACGAGCGACTACCCAAACGACTTTTCTACGGAGATGTCGCTACTGGTTCTCGCCGGCAGGGAGGTCAAAAACGACGCTACAAGGACACTTTGAAGAAATCGCTGAAGCAACTGCAAATCAACTCGGCGACCTGGGCAGCCCTCAACCAGGATAGACTGGCATGGAGAAGGTCCGGGAAGACTGGTGCAGCAATCTATGAGGCAAACCGGATTGCCACCGCCAAGGCCAAAAGCGTGGCACGAAAGTCACCAGCGCCCCGGACCAACACCGCCAATGTCCAAGCCCTGTCAACGTGCCCACGCTGTCAACGCACATTATGCGCGCGAATCAACCTGGTTGGACACCTTTGAACTCAATGCAGCAACAATCCTACAACATCAACCACTGCCACACCTGCCTCAGACCCCACGACGACGACCACCCCAACCCCTGATAACAACTGCATCGATGCCGGCCGCCCACGATCACCGACACCATAATCTTCTCTCCACCCCCTGCACTGATCACGGTGACGAACGCCACTTGCCCCACTTTCACCACCTCAGTAGACACCTCCAACTACCTGCCACATGCCAGCTGCTACCTCCGATACCACCACCATCCCCAGTACCAGCGATGGGGTCTCAATACTAACCTGTCATCATAGCAATCGCAGATCCACCTCAAACACCGGACTGGTCGGTCACTTGCGAATCCATCGCAGAGATACTGGCAAACTGGTGCCTGGAGTACCAACACACAACAGAGACCACCGCCTCCAATGCTCTCGCTGTCCACGCACATCCACTCATCGCAGGGGCCTGATAGGTCACCTGCGCATCCAGGAAAGAGAAATCCACCGGGATGCCAGCACATTATGCGCACCCATCAACACTTCCAACAGTTCTCCCACGAGCTCGACTACCAGTACCAGCAGCAGAGGCCCCCGCCCCTAGACTCAGCATCTCCCCACCTATCTTGTCCTCATTGTCACTGCAAATGCAAATCACGCATCATCCTTGTCGGTCACGTGCGAATCCATCGCATAGAGACCAGCGAACCAGTGCCAGTAGCACCAATATTGACCCACCGCACTCGAACCAAATGTCGGCACTGCCAACGCACATTCACACACCGCATGGGCCTATTAGGTCACATGCGTCTCCATGAAAACCTGCGGCAGAAAACCACTGGCTATTCCACAACACTATATCTCTCCTCATCAGCCTCTGCTCCTCACATGATCACACGCAACTCCACAAACAACATGCTCTCAGTCTGCACAACTGATTGAGAGGCAAGCATGATCCTCGGTTCCTTGTCCATGTGGATCCTCTGCTGCATTTTTGAGCTGAGCTTGAGAATATCATAGGTCGATAAGCTCCGTGGGTTGGAAGTTTGCCACCTGACAGTTAAAGTCAGTCCAATGTGTTTTGTGGTGTGACTGACTGGTGGGCTGAGAGGCAGGCTATTGTGGTTCCTTCTTAACGTGACATCTGACTATCTCACACATGTAAGATGTGATCCTTTCAACCCCCTGGGGTGTGAAATCCTGGTGCTTGTGTTTGGGGGGCCCAGGTCGTGTACGTAGTATCGACGAGGTCACCAGCAACTACGCCCACTTCCGCATCAGACAATTGACCGGCTAGGACGTTGGTCTGATTGTGGGGGTGGAGGAGAGAGTGAGGTCAACGGCACAGCCCATCTTCCTCACTGTAAACAATCTGAGGTACTTTAAATGATCCCGTTGCGTTAAAAGCCATGGCTTGGAAGGTTGCCAACTGACGGGATAACGCGGACCGCGTGAAACACTCAGGACAGCTGAATCTCTGCGTGATTTTCCACAGAAGACCACGATTCACTGTGTCAAAGAATTTCGTCAGCGTCGGAGAGGGAAAGTAGCGGTGAGTTCGCATCTACTGGTCTTGTAGTTGGCGGTCGGCGGAAATCATGTCAGATGCTCCGCGCTATCGTCAGTAGCCGTATTGACTTTCCATGAGTACTCTGTTGCCGTTAAGACGATCGACAAGAATGTGATTTATGCTCGTTCCGGTGATTTTAAGCAACGAGATGAGTCACGAGTTATCATAAATTGGCTGGTTTCATTTAGCCTGTAGAGATGACCGATGGTCGCGTCCATCTAATCCTGATGGACTTGTCCTTGATACAGCATCTCCTGAAATATCGTTTTATGTTTGCCCCTCAGCCAGGGACCGTCGTGCTTGTGTACTTTCATGAACCAGTATTCACTGATCTTCTCCATGCCAGTCTATCCTGGGCGAGGTCCTCCCAGGTCGCCGAGTTGATTTGCAGTTGCTTCAGCGATTTCTTCAAAGTGTCCTTGTAGCGTCGTTTTTGACCTCCCTGCCGGCGAGAACCAGTAGCGACATCTCCGTAGAAAAGTCGTTTGGGTAGTCGCTCGTCCTTCATTCTTACCAGGTGGCCGCTCCATCGCAGTTGCACTTGCCTCAGCATGACATGGATGCTGAGGATTCCGGTCCGCTCCAGGACTTCCGTGTCTGGGATCCTGTCTTGCCATCTCAGCTTCAGTATTCTACGGAGGCAGCTGAGATGAAAGTGATTCAGCTTCCTGGCTTGGTTTGAGTAGACGGTCCAGGTTTCCGCTTCGTAAAGGAGTGTCGTCAAGACGATGGCCTTGTACATCTTCAGTTTGGTGTTCAGGTGAATACCGTGGCGATTCCACACGGAGGCCTACAGCCGGCCGAAGGCCTGACTAGCTTTGGAGATCCGTTGGGCAACCTCGTCATCGATTCTCGTGTTGCCCGACATCGTGTTTCCTAGATAAGCGAAGGTTTCCATGTTTTTGAGTTGAGCACCGTTGACATTAATTCGAGGAGCATTGTATTCCGCGCTGGGTGGCGGCTGGTGCATGAAAACCGTTTTGGCTGTACTGATTGTTAATCCAAAATCGGCACAGCCTTCGGCAAAGATGTCCATGCTCCTTTGCATGTTCTCCTCCGTCACGGTGTTTAGGGCGCAGTCGTCCGCGAAGAGCAAGTCATGGACTGTAGTCGCAGACACGCGCGTTGGAGCCTGCATACGCCGACTGTTGAGAAGGTGCCCGTCAGTTCTGTAGGCGATGCGGATACCAGGATGCTCATCACGGTAGGCGTCCATCAGGATAGCCGAGAACATGAGACTGAAGAGGGTGGGGGCTAGTACGCAGCCCTGCTTCACTCCGTTGGTCACTGCGAATGCTTCGGATACCGTCCCGTTGTCAGTGACGCGTGACGTCATCCCGTTAGGAAGCTGACGCACCATGTGCGTGAACTGCTCAGGACAACCAAATTTCTGCATGACTTTCCACAGTCCGTCATGATTCACCGTGTCAAAGGCTTTCGTTAGATCCACGAAGGTAGTGTATAGGTGAGTTCGCATCTCCTGACACTTCTCGTGTAGCTGGCGGGCGGCAAAGATCATATCGGATGTTCCGCGGTTTCGGCGGAAGCCGCATTGGCTTTCCGTGAGCAGGCCCTGCTCTAGGTGACCGTTAAGACGATTGAGAAAGATACGGGCGAAGATCTTCCTGGCGATGTTGAGCAACGAGATGCCTCTGTGATTATCACAGAGTTGCCGGTTCCCCTTCCGTTTGTAGGGATGGACGATGGTCGCGTCTTTGAAATCCTGAGGAACTTGTCCTTGGCGCCACATCTCCTGGAAGAGTGTTGTGAGTTCTGCCATCAGCCGGGGCCCACCGTGCTTGTAGCCTTCCGGTGGGATTGCGTCGGATCCCGGTGCTTTACCGCTGGAAATCTGCAGCACGGCCCGGATGGTTTCTGGTAAGGAAGGCGGCAGATCCAGGTCATTGTTCGTGTTCACTTGAGGGAGCCGGTCAATGACAGCATCGGAGATGGCTGATGAGCAATTAGGGACACTTCTGAAGTGCTCAGCCCAGCGCTTCAGAATTTGTGATTTCTCTGTCAGCAGTGTTGTGCCGTCAGAGCTGCGCAGTGGTGCGGTCCCCTTGACACACGGACTGCAGATGGCCTTGATGGCTTGGAAGAAGTTTATAATTTCACTGCGGTCTGCATTCACCTGGATTTTTCAGCCTTTCGGATCATCCAGGCATCCTGCATCTCCCGCAGTCGTTGCTGTATAAGGCGCCGGCATCTGAAGAAGGCTGCTTTGGTGGCGTCAGTCCGCAGGTCCATGTAGGCTTTGTGTAGTCCATTCTTCTCCGCGAGTAAGTTGCTGATGTCAGCGTCATTGTCGTCAAACAAGTCCTGGTGTTGTTGGTGTGCGCGATCGAGGACTTTGAGGGCGGTGGACTGGATGACATTTCGCAGGTGACACCATCGTATCTCCACGGTAGCGTTATCAGCTGGAGCATGCAGGTCCTCCAGTTTCCCGGTTATTTGGTTGCTGAAATCAAAACAGTGAGCAGGCAAATTTAATAAAAGAGTATTTAACTTACCTGGTGGCCGCTTACCTTGGGGCCTTTGTCGGGGTTGCAGTCGGAGCCTCATCTGGGAGATGACGAGGCGGTGATCTGTCCAAACCATCGGCATCGCGGATCGCCTTGGTTACCAGCACGTCCTGTCGATCTCGCCTCCGGACGAGAATATAGTCCAGCAGATGCCAGCGCCGCGACCGAGGGTGCATCCACGTGGCCTTCTCCCGCGTCGGAAGGCGAAAGAAGGTGTTGGTCAACAGGAGACGGTGTTCCGCACACGTTTGCAGAAGAAGGAGGCCGTTATCGCTACGGCTACCGAGACCGTGGGGACCCAGCACTCCCTGCCAGGCAGCGTGGTCCGTCCCGACGCGGGCATTGAAGTCACCAAGGACAATTAACTTGTCCTCTTTCGGCACAGTCGCCAGCAAGGGCGTGCAGGTCCTCGTAGAATTTGTCCTTCGCCGCATCAGAGCTCGTCATTGGGGGAGCGTAGGCGCTGATGATGGTGGCGAACTTGTCTCCCCGAGGAGGCAGGCGGAGGCTCATCAGGCAATCATTGATACCCTGCGGCAAACAGGGCAGACGTCCCACGCTGTCGATACAGATGGCAAAGGCAACACCAGCGTCGCGTCGCTCTGCCTTTGGCCGGCCGCTCCAGAAGAAGGTGTAGCCGGCCCCCACCTCCTTCAGCTGACCCTGCTCAGAGAATCGGGTCTCGCTGAGAGCAGCAATGTCCACCTTGTAGCGCGCCAGTTCCCGAGCGACTAGCGCTGTCCTCTGTCCCGGCCGGTTGCTCCTAGGATTGTCTAAAAGGGAACGAACATTCCAGGCTGCTAGTGTGAGTGGACTCACCCGAGTAGCCTGGAGAGTATGGCAAGGGGGATGGGGACGGGGGGTATTGTTGTTTGTTTGAGTTTTACGACCGCGTAGTTTGCGATCTGCGAGCCGCGGCCGGCTGCAGAAGACGTGAGACCCAGCATTTTTTTAGGGCACATTTTCTAGCCCCTTCCGTCCGCGAGGAGGCAAGCAGTGCTATCCCTAAATAGGGCTGCTCGGACATCCCAGATGGCTGCCGAACTCCCCTATGGGTCATGGATTTGTGTTAGTGGGAGAACGACCCGAGTTAGTCTGAGCCGCCTACGGGGTTGCTGTCGCCCCCACCATAGGACTTTTTGAGAGGAAGGAGGTGTTAAGTTCGGGAGTCAGACATACCGAGTGTGGAGGCACACACAACACCGGAGACCCTCACCTGGTTTAGCCCGCCGGTCGTGACGGTTGCCCAGGGTGTGGCCGCTGGGAAGAACCCAACTTCGAGGAGCCACAGGTGAGAGTTGGGTACCAGTTAGAGGCGGCCACAGGAGCATTCACCACCTGTACGAGACAAATGGAGCGACCAAATGCAAGCTGTGTGTTGCTGCCCCTAGCTAGTACCCCTACACTATTTGATAACACGCGCTGAGATTAAGGTAGGGAAGCTGAATTACATGAAGGTGATAAGGAACGAAACGAATCACGTTCAGTCGATGTGTTATCTTTCTGTTCTATGTAAAATATGTATGCTAACAAAATGTCAGATATTCAAAAAACTTCCCAATTTCCTGGAGGTTTTTGCAAGAAAACGCTATTTAGCGACAATCAAAAGGAACCAGGCTATTATAAGGACGTTTCTTAACGTTTCATTCAGCAGTTTGTGTTAAAAACACATATAGACATCCATCATTACAAGTGGTTCATACAGCGGTGTCTTTATAAGGCACCTGATCATATGAAAAGTTCGGTTTCAGCCGCTGGCAGCCCATATTCCAATGTCTCCCTCCCTCTCTAACAGGTATCTTCGTACTCTCCCTGCTTATTCTCTCCAGAACTGGCACTACTTTACTTTACTCTCAAGAACTCAGCACGGTCAGTCATGGGGCCATTCCAATCTCTTATTTCGATTGAACGAATTGTCTCTTCTCGTTTTTACCCTCTTATCCCTTGTGACGTGATGTGTGGTAAAACACCTATCGAACGCTTAATTCCGCATCTTCTGTCGTCCTTTGACCATAAATATCAGCAACCAGTATTGCCTTCGCAGTCGGTTACAGGAAATAAATCCTATCTGTGTTTGAACCACTACAGAAAAAATTCTCGACCTTTCAATTGCTACTTTTCCTGTATTTTCCTTTTTTGCATCTGAAATGTCGCGAAAGAATATGTGAAAGAAAAAACGAAAGAAACAGAGTTTTTACTAGCGTGCTTACACTCAAACAGCGTTTGATTAACCCTATGCGAAGGGGAGGCCTTGAGTTGTTCACACGTCAGAAATAATTAAACATGTCCTGGGAGGTCGACCTTCGTCCCGTAATTCCTTCATGGAGTGTTCATAGGTTTGACTGAGTTTGGGAGACCTCCCGGATATTCCTGTCCTCCTACGCATCCATGTCGCTCACAGTCAGTGATGTACTGAATACGGTTGTTTGAGAAAGTTGAGCGAAAACACGTTTAAATAGGGGAAAAGCCAGTGTTTCCACACAGGGTTCGTTAAAAGGTGCATCATCTCCCCATAGGCACATGAAAAACGTGCAGGTTGTTCCAGCAAGACTTCCAAATAGCGTAGAAGCATGAAGTGCAGATCATAATTATAAATTGAGGATGCCATTTTGCAGTCCTCAACAATGACCTGAATACGGCACCGTTTACATTTTAGGAGTGAGTCTCTCTGCTCATTTTATGAATTCCCTTCGGAATGTGCAAATTACTTTTCATCTTTAAGTATCGCGGCTAGTTAATGCCTTCAAACAATCGCGTTGCACTAATTAAAATATTTTATCATGATTTTCTGGTTCTGATATAAGTACCGCTTCCATCCAAGCACGCAAACGTGTGGCTAGTCTGAACTTGAAAATTGTCTTAGTTTATCGGCTTTGAAGTCCCTTTCACTGATAAATTTCAATAAATATTTTTCTTGCAATATTCCTTGCAAAAATTTAACATTTTAAAAGCAATTTGAGCAATGTGAAAGTTGAGAAACACGTAAAACTTGATGAAATAGTCAGGTCCATATCTTATTGTTCAACTTATATTTTTTAAAATATGTAACACACTTATCCGAGACCTCATCGTTTTGGAAACAACCATATCGACTGATTAGTTCCAGGAAATGTAGGTAAAGGCAGGAGTGAGTGGCATCAGAAAACCCATTTCTTACGAAGGTAACAGAGCTGTGGCACCATGCACTGCAAATCCACAAATACTTGTTTACTATACATACGACAATGCTTCAAAAATTTCTTTTCCGTACATAAATAAGCAAGGTACAATTTACATCAAATGAGCTTATAAAATCAAACGTTTGCTCCCCGTCCAAGAACGCATGCCTAAATTTATACCTCTCTTGAAAATCAATGGACCAAAGACACATGGTCGCAGTAAATAATTTTTTGTTAACGTAAGTGACGTGGGTGATAAAAATGAAGATCATAAAAAATAATAATTATACCATGTATTTAGCAATATGGGGTTATGATCCGCCTTATTCAGTGTCAGTCTCAGTTGGGTTATCTATTCTAATTGGAAGCTGTTCGGAATGACCGTTCCCACGATGAGTCATCTCACAGAAATGCATCTGCGCGCGCGTTTCTCACGCTGCATGCCCCGAACGATGCTGGACAATGTTCCGCATTGACTGTGGCCACAGAGCTCTCGTCAGATCTTATCAATCCATGCCCGCAAGAATTTCGCTCAGCTTTTATCTATCTTCCTCTTGAAGCTGATTGGACAGAATATAACTAAGCTGGACGGGAGGCTATAAAGGCATGCCGCTTTTCATGTCACTTTGGCTTGAATACAATTTTGCCAGCTGATCGTGTTCTCTTGCTCTACAGCATGAGGTTGGGACAACCGTCAATTAAGCATTTGCTTCGTGTGTCATTTAAGTACCAGGCCGGGTCATAACAGAAGCAAATTCAAAACTTTTGTCAACCGCTAACGATGTTGAAAGAGAACACCGAAAAGTTTTCCTTTCAGGTATAGATTGATGAGCATTCTCCGGTTAAACTACTTTGAGAATGGTTTACTGGGTTTTAAGGGTTTCAAGTTGCATGTCCAACAGAATAAGCAATGCTTTTAGGTCCGGGTGCGAAACATTTACATGATAAAATGTTGAATAAAACTCCCGTAAAAGATGTAGATATCTAGGATCTTGTGAATCAAAAAAAAGAAACTCGTACCTGAAGATTAGGTTACGTGGCAAACAAATTCAAACTTTAAATCCCAAACAGCACTGAGAAGCGAGCAGACACAAAGAAAACTCCACTTATTCGCTAGGTTTACTTGATGAAAATACGTACAAATTTACCGAATAATTCAACTCGTTCCGTACACGTTTCCTCGTGATGACACTTGGTAAGGAAATTCATCGAACTTTATTTTTTGTTGTCAATTTCGGTGTGCTGCATTGCTCGTAGAAATGCAGGCCAAAAGAGCATGTGCTGAAAAGTTGCATTTTTAGGGTTTGCTTCCGAATAAACTGCTTAAAAGTAAACGTCAGACTAAGCTAATCGTTGCCACCAGCATTTTATGAAAACGCTAATAAATGAACATCGGATGACGTAAACGCGTATGAAGGGAAGTAAATTATCCTGTTGTCATGTGTAATTTTATTCAAAGCTTGGACGAAAGCAGCAGTAGTTTTCCGGACGGACAAAATCATACAGGCATGGTCAGGTCATAACAAAATTATCTGAGGAAACTCAAAACACGTACTGATCGAGGGTTAGGCGTGGTGCTGAGGTGCAATTACCTGGCAAATTAAAAATGGCGCTTTTTTTATAATACAATTACCATATCAAGTCATCTATATATATCACAGAAGAGTTAGAAGCGTGAAGTTGTTACATGCCTGTCTGCGTGACACATATAAATGTATGGACGACCAGCCAGTTAGCTACTCCATCAGATAAATTTTCAGTATTACTGACAGCACTTGGTATAACGTAGGAATTCTCACCATTCGGACAATGATTTTAGGCGATTATTTCTTCAAAAAGTAAACCGTTTGATATTTTTAAATTCAGCGTAGACAAACTTTTTACAGGTGTATTGGTCTGTCATTTTTCATTAATATCTTACGCGAAAATAAGCATTCGTGGATGGATTTTCATCGATCGGTTACGAGGCTCTCTTGTCCCATTCTTCCTCAGGGCTCTCTTTCGAGCCCCACAAGCAGCCGCGGAAAATGACAAGGGAGACAAGAATGGCCACTTCTGGTTTATTAGTCGTCATCAGCCAACCATACTAAACCCCAGGTGGTGCTGCCGGCGGGGCTCGAGAGTGTGCCCCAAGGCAGAATGGAACGGGTGAGTCACGTAACTGAGCATCTATCCATCGCTCAGCCATCCTCCCAGCCAGACGAAAGGCGTGTGGCGCGTTAGAATTCTAATCGACAGGTGGCGGGTTTGAGCCCTGGGTTCAGCACTAATTAGCGTTGTGTAGGTCTGGCTGATGACGGCTGCTAAACCAAAAATGATTATCCCATTCTCCATTTACTTTGTTGGCAATTTTCTTCTGGACATATAAGCGTACGTTCGAAATCTATTGTGTTATCACACAAATATTGGAATTGCAAGGATGAAAGGAACACATCCCAGATGCACCATAACGCCTCGGAACTAAGCGAAGACGATTTTCATCAGCAAAGCAGTATATTTTCCTATTAAAAGTCAGCCATAAGTGGGAAATGTTGTCCAACTACAATCCCGAAGTAGCTAGAAATGTATTCCGTGGAAAACCGCGTGCTTTACTATTAGAGTTAACATGCAATCCTTTTGCCAGTCAATAATTGAAAGATTCCAGTTTGACACCATTTACTGAGTTTTCTACTGGGTTAAATACTTTTTGTACAAAATACGAGAGTGGTCCAAAACTGCGTACAAGTTGTTGTACATCCATTAACAGGCATGTTGGAGAGGAATTGACAACGCGCGTACAAGGGTAGGGTGGGATGGAAAAGAGGAGGTTCAGAGTAAATTGCCTTTTCGAGGCATGCTACCAATTATGTTTTTCGGCAGTTACTGACAATCTTGACAGCGAAAGCTCTACCGCGAGTAAAAAGGGGCCATTGTGACATTGATGGACACAGAAGAACAAGTGCGACTCGGCTAAAATCAGAGCAGGTTCTCTATGAGCGTCATTAACATCTGAACCGAAGATAGTGCATCTAACTGCTCAGATAATTTGTTTCGATTTTATTGCCGTAAGTTTTTCTGAATACTTAATCTACGCTTAGCAATAAAAGTTGTTTATCTTGAACAGTATTTGCTGGGCGCCTAGAGGGTGTTTTACACGTATGTTGAGTGCAGGTTGTCGTATACTCACACATGGTTAAAGCTGATGCATATTATTTTTAACAATAAGAATTCTGGGTTATTTTTCAATCACATTATAAAGTCTAGTACGTTTCATTTAATTAGAATTTGGTTTTGTTTGCGTTTTTGAAGGTGATTGCATGTATCGAGTAATTTTGTCCGAAAATGCTTATCAGCATGTACGTTTCCAAAGGTGCATCGCCTTTCGCTCAAAATGATAAGGGCTTAAGGTTACTCGGCATGAAGTTTCTTTGGGTAGTCTTGCGTAGTCAAGGTCACATGTGAGTGGGCCACTTATTCATCTTTACCTCACGATTAAATTCTCGATTAGCATTTGAGACCATTTTTAGAGTTTATTGTATCGGTGGCATAACGAAGCACACTACGTAATGGAGAAATGCTATCGATGGATCTAAGGAGCCGTAATCCTCAGCGCCACGTTAGGAACATCTGGTGAATTAAATTAAGGGTTAGTTAGATATCCAGTATTTGAGTAACTTACGCCACGACTTTAACGGCAGGCACATGCTCTATCAGATTTATTTAAGGTGATTTTTTTCGACTATAACTTGTTTGAGTTTATGTGTAGCCGCCTGTGGAGACTCCAGAGGCGAAGCGGAAGCGCTCGATTTCATCTTTCTTTCAGGCTAAATCGTGTCACATGTGACAAAACCCTGGAAGCAAATGCGCAAAAAACGAGATGATAATAATTTACACGCTGCGCATCTCGTGAATTGATTTAATGGGTGGCTGCTTGATGAGGATTTAAGTCCATTCTTTCTTTTCCCTGTCAGTTATCTGCCCATGTTTTCCATCATCTCATCACGATAATATAACTGAATGACAATAACACATAAAAATACACTTCAAGACATGTGCGCCACGTGAATGTAAAATAACATGCGCAGAGATACCGGAGGAGCTGTCCAAGAAACTTTAACTTGTAGCTCATTCAATGAAAATATCTAATGGACGTTAAATTCGAAATGTAAAAATGAATGATTACAATGCATAAAGCTACTATGAGGAAATTTTTGACTCATTTCATTTTTAAAAAAATTAGGGGCAGTATAACAACACCCTCTATCAAAATATCAGTTGTGTAAAGAGTTTGATTCTTCCACTTTACCGGATTACTTTTCCATAGAAAGCTAACATTAATAATGGGTGAACTTCTAAAAATTTGTCGATGCCAGACTTATGCCATAATATCAATCGTAGTCATAAGATATAGAAATACTTTGTATACATTCATTTGGCATTCAAAGGGCACACCCAAGATTTTGACCCTCGTAGTCTGATGATGTCCACCGTATGCTCCGCACCAGGTGGTGCAGGGACGGTGACTTGCACGTGGATAGGCTTTACGTGATAGTAGACTTGCGTTGCAGCTATCACACTCTCTCCTCATCATTCTCCTCCTCCTCCACCACCTGATTGACATGTCGCGTTTAAAGTTTGCAGATTTCTTTCTAAGCAAGATTGCCATATCAACAATTAAAAAGTACTGCGCCTAAGGGGAACCAGCCGAAGATCAGTAAAAGCTAAACCCTAAAAGTTTGGATGCTTCGAAAGAAGCACATCAGCAAAAAATTTCTAGACCTTTCGTTATTGTCAGTATTTGAAGTTTTGTGGGACAAATTAACAGGAAAAAACTCATTTTCATAATCCAGGACCAAAATCCACCAGGTACTAGTAATTTTTTTTAACAAATGGCAGTTTATTCTCTCGAAAATAACAAGGCATGTCAAAATTAACGTTCTTCAGTGGGGCGAAGACTCTTCTGCCATTAACAACCAGACAGCCAAAAAAGTCTCAAACAAATTATACCCCATTCTAGATGCCTAACCTGGAAATAAACTGAGGAAGCTTGTCATTCTATACACCCTTTTAAAAAAGGAATAACTTTTCTTAAGTTAAGAATGTTACACGGAAATTTTAAAACACTGAAAACCTATTAAACAGACTAAAAAGCTGACGCAAATTGTGCTTCACGTGTTGAAGAGTGGGACAAAGGGAGGCTATTATCGTTTCTCAATATTTCTGTGTATAAAAGAACTAGCAGAGACATCGAGGTAGATGTTTACTAAGAATGATACGATAAAGGATCCACGACAAATAATTAGCTCAATGGCTCGATGGTAAGAGCGTTGGAATTCTGATCTACAGGTAACGTGTTCGATCCTCGGGTGGTACACCACCTGGGGTTGAGTATGGCTGGCTGATGATGACTAATAAACCAGACAAGGCCATCCCAGTCTCTCTTGTGTTTGCGGGCAGTATGCATCTGCCAATTTTTCTAACCGCTGTATGGCTGCTGGCGAGGCTCGAGAGTGAATCTCAAGGCAGAGTGGAACGAATGAGTTCTGTTAGCGATCGGTGAGTCTTCATAAACGGATGCATGAAAATTACAGTTTTTTTCATATGTCGAGTTTTGGTCATTGTGTCCCCTAAACAGGCCACGTGGTAGATGCGTTGGGCCAACATGGGGGCCACATCAGGGCATGGCAGGCGTTATTCAGGTTCCGTTTTCTTAACAAATGGCGAACACGTTGGGTGTGGTAGCACGCCTAGGGGCGGCTAGGACCAATGAGCCCCGACCGCGCCAGCCCTGTGCCCTCTCCCAGCTCCGGTCTTCTTGACTCTGTCTTGACACTGGACTCAGATGGGGAGGAGGAGATAGTGCGGTAGCTGCAGCGCAAGGCTATTATCACTTAAAACTAATTCACGCGCAAGTCACCGTCCCTGCACCACCCTTCTGTGTAGCATACGGTGGATAGCGTTGAACTACGACGGTCGAACTGTCGGGGAGACAGCAGAGATGTGCACATAGATCTCCCTAATGGCAAATTTATTAAATAAAACCCCTGACTCTGCAGTGTCAGGTTCCCAAAAACTCTCCTTTAATCCTCATTGATAATCATGTCGATAGGGCTTTTGAATTTCAGAAAGAAACAGAGGCTACTGTCCAGTGAGTGCAAAAAAACGAGAAATATGGTTCTTGTAGGCAGACGACTAATTTTATTGGAGGAAATTTAGCAAGGAGATGCCAACCAGCATGATGGACGCACCCACAAAGACCAATCAGCTCGCGGTCAGCTATAAACAACGTACACTTTCCTGCATCTTTGACCTTGCATCCTTAATGTGGCGGTGATACCACGGAGAGGTCATGAAAATGTGTGAACAACATTTGAAGATCTAACTCATGGAAAATGCCTGAATTTACGAAATATTGATAATCACTCTCAAACCAGCACCAAAGCACGTACGAAAGCTTTGAAATAATAATGAACAGTCCTAGGTGAATTTAAAACTTCCTTAAATAGGAAAAAATAATATTATGATAGGATAAGTTCCGTGATAGCGTAAGACATTTGTTGGGTACTGCCCATAGCCTGCCTTCAATATCAATGATTTGAAATGCAGTGTTCTTTAGTGTAAAGGTTTTCGGAGCCTCAGATCCACTCAAAAACTAAAATATCAAGACCAAATATATGCTAAACTACTCACTAAGCTGCCGATCATGGTACCACATGAGTTAGATCATCTACTGTATTTACGCCAACACTCCTCATCTGCCGCGATTCAGCTTCAAAGCTCCCTTATGTTTTGTGGTGAGTAGGCACTAACCAATCGGTTAGAGGGCTCACCCATCCGGTTTAGCCTGCGAGCTCACTCTCGAGCCCGCCAGCAGCCGCACGGCGAGTTATGATATTGGCAGAAGAACATGACTGACAAAGACAAGGGAAACTGCAATGGCCATTTCTGCCGTATAAGTCATCATCAGCTAGTCATAGCCAACACCAAGTGTCGCGGCGTCAAGGCCGGAACTCGAGTATGGCTGGCTGACGACGGTCAATATGCCAGGAGTGATCGTTCTAGTCTCCCTTATTTGTGTAAGATCGAAACACGCTGAGGACAGGTTTTTGCAGTTCGTAGTGATGCGTGAATTATCAGCGCAGTAAAAGGAAATTCTGGCACTTCCATCTTTAAATAGCAGGATGACTGTTCCGGCAGGTATGGGGACTTTCATTAAAGGTGCCTTTCCTACAGAAATTCTGCTGAGGTTTCGAGAATTTCTTTTTTTGCCATTGTGTATGCCTATAACCTGTAGGTCAATTTACGTCGCTCCTTCTGCAAATTTTTTGACGGAATGACGGTTGTCGGAAGTTAGTGGAGGTAGTTGAACTGGGTATTTTGTTATGGTAACACAATTTTCATCAGCAAAAATAGTGTTGGCTGAGTTACTAAACAGTGCATCCTTGAAAGTTGTTCGAAACGTTTTCCTGGTACCAGGCGTCATAGAGTTTCCATAACGTGTTGATAATCGTGATAATCGAATTTCAGTTCTTTTGAAACAAATATTGAGAACTTCTAGCATGCAATGCGGTGGAAATACAAGGATCCAGTTCTACAAATTCTGAGACTCTCAAGCATTTTCCAACTAATGTGGAAGTAGGTTCAATAGAAACAACACGTCAAGAGAAAGAACGCGTTCATCGCAAC
Source organism: Schistocephalus solidus (assembly GCA_017591395.1). Taxonomy (NCBI): domain Eukaryota; kingdom Metazoa; phylum Platyhelminthes; class Cestoda; order Diphyllobothriidea; family Diphyllobothriidae; genus Schistocephalus; species Schistocephalus solidus. Next base: position 213,592 of record WEDG01000059.1, on the reverse strand, counting down.
TCAAATAGGGGCATCTATGCTTCGGAGGAGTCATCGTAGCGGCCAGTATTAAATCGAGAACCATCACTGAAATAATTTAGGCGACTTTACTACCAACTAGCGTGGCTAGTACTTGATGATCGAATAAGATACCACGTGATTCCCACATGCACATTCAGTCTGTATACCTTTGGGAAAACGTGCGCTTGTTAGGTACTAAATGAACCGAACTTGTGAGAGTTCAACTGTCGTTTTTGACGAGGTCAACTGCATGCACCACAGCAGGGTGGTGCAGGGATGGTGGCTTCCCCTAGATTAAAGTGAAAGAAGACTTACACTGCATCTACCACACTCTCTGTTCCACTCCCCAGCTGGGTGTCAAGACAGTGGCAAGAAGACCGGAGCTGGGAGAGAAGACCGGAGATGAGAGAACTGAAAGTGTACCATAAGCATCACTTTGGTTTAGCAGCTACACTACCTTTGCATTTAAAGATCCGAAACATTATTCCTCTTCCTTTGAAAGAATTTGTTGACGTGATCTTTTGTAGAAGAGGAGCACTTGCGAAAAGCAAGAGAACGTGCATCTCATTTTGGACATGCAGTCAAAGGACTGTTGTTCAGTCAAAAATCTTGCACAACTATTATTTGATGGCTGTGACCGGCTTCTTAACGGTGGTTCGGTAGCTGAGGCGCAGCGTTCTCTGGTGGTGGAGATCTGCTTTGCATTTAAAGATCCGAAGCATTATTCCTCTTCCTTTGAAAGAATTTGTTGACGTGATCTTTTGTAGAAGAGGAGCACTTGTGACATGCAGTCAAAGGACGGTTTTCTGAACATTTTCTATTCCCGAAAAGCCTCCACTTGTACCGAAGTAATTTTTAAAAGCCCATTAGAGCACAATTATAAAAATGTATAGTGATTTAATCATTGTATTTTCTGACAGACTGGAGAATTTCACATAATGTTTTTACACTTTCAGCACCGCTAATTTAATTTAGTTTTTTTTTAAAAAATACAGAATTTTTTTAAAAACGCATAGCTTTCCTGCTCAAGGAATGTAGACACGAAACATTGCATCCGATTTACCTTAAGCACTTGGTTGCTGAATACGACAAACCTCATACCCCCATACGGAACTTATTGATCGACTTCCAGTAGCTTACGCAACATACGCAGAAACAAGCAAAAAGCTTAATTTTAGAGTTTCAAAAACTCCCATTAAAGGATTCAGAAGGCGAGTTGGCGAGCATGCACGTACTTTCCATCAGTTTTCATTGGGCCAGTCCATTTATATGGGAATGGAGTACAAGCTGAAACATACGATCAGTAATGTTCGTGTCGTCATAAAAGTGAGTCTTGTGAATAGGCAATAGGTGGGGATAAGAGACAGCTGGTTAAGCGGCAGTGAGGGTTTTGTGGGGGGAGGGAGATGGCGTGGAGTGCATGTAGTTGAGCCGTCGTTGGCCATGCTAAGCAGTTTCTTATGTATGCACAAGACCGGCTTTCTCAACCTGATGGCGGTGGCTTCTGCTGTTGCTAGCAGTCACTGACCCAGTGAGTTGGGGTAGTTTAGTGGTATCGAAAGGCACTAATACTAAGATGCACATCAAACGTGAAGTTCCTCGTTGACAACCAAATGTTTGGTAGCTTCGTGCTGCTGCAAACAGAATATGAGAGAGAGAGAGAGAGAGGAATACGCTTTATTTTGAAGTATCATTCAAAATTTTCAGCAAAAGTATAAACGGCTCCATTCACTAAGATAATAGGATAAGTAAACATAATATACAAGAATCAAAGAGTCAAAAATGGACATCTAGCGGGGAGACAGTTCTAGTCTGAGCTTTTTATTTCAGTCTCTTCACACGTAAGGTAGCGTGCTAGAAATGGCAAAACGGAGCGCTGGTATGCCGTTGTACGGCATGCTATATGGCGAAAGCCTCGGCGCATCGGACGGGAAGACTTCACAGCAATCAGTTCAGAGTGGAGGGGATGGGTTTCATCATCAAGGATTCGCCCAGCGAATTGTTTGACTGTCGTAAAGTGCCGTTTTGCTATCAAATCCACTAAAAAAGTATAAGAAACACCAGCAGCAGAAGAGAGCATTCGGAGAATACGTTTTAAAATCAAAAAAATCCTTTTTAAGCAAGGCTGGAAAAATCACGGGAGAGCAATAAAGGATGAGGGGAAGAACACATGCCTCTATAAATCGCCAGATAAGGGCCTGAGGTGTGTGATAGGAACGTAAACGGCGAATATAATATAGAAGTTTACGAATTTTTAAAAAAGAGCATCGATATGTTGGGAGAATGAAAGATTCGATGTCAGAGTTACGCCAAGGTACCGAAAAAGAGGATACCTCGTTGGGAAGGACGGCTGAGAATTGAGAACTAGGGGATGGTCGCAGGTGAAAAACACATTGGACAGACTTCTCATGGTTCAGTTGAAGGCCATTATCTGACGACCAGGCTGCAACATGGTCAAGGCCATCCTTCAGACACTGGAGATGTGTCTGATTTTTAAGAGGATGACCAACAACCATGTCATCGGCATATTTGATGTACAGACAGTCATTTGGTGACCTCAAATCATCAGTGTGAATGGAAAAAGAGATGAGGGGATAAGATGGCACCTTGAAGAACACCGCAGTTGTTTGAAGGACAGTAGACTTCCGCTTGCCGGATTGTACGAATTGAGTGCGGGAAGTAAAAATAATCTTCAAGCCAAGAGAAAACCCAGCCGGGAGAGCCAGACGCGGATGTTTTTATTAAGAAGGAGATGGCGCGGGATGGTGTTGAAGGCAGAGGAGTAGTCAAGAAATGCGCATGCGTACGCGCGGCAGCCCTTATCTAAATCTCGTAGAGCCGAATGTACTACAAGGGCAACAGCATCTAGGGTACTACGCTGGGCCTTATAGGCAAATTGTAATGGGTCGGAGAAATTGGAGGAAAAAGGCTTAATTGTATCGAGAGCGACTCGTTCAGCAATCTTCAGTAAAGCGGAAGAGCAGGCTATTGGACGGAAAGATTTAGGACCAAAATTAGCTGACTTTTTAGGGATGGGAGTGATTCTTACTGAACGCCAAATGTCAGGGATCTTTGACTCCATGAAGGACATGTTTATAAGGTGTGTCAAAATAGGGGAAATCTGAGAGCAGCAGTATTTTAAAACAAATGGTGAGACTTCATCCGGCCCAGCAGCAGTTGAACCACGAACATTTTTTTCAGATGTTTCTCCACTGTTGCCACTCGACACGGGAGAAAAAAACGCTTGGTAGTAACAAAAGGTTGTTTGTGGGGGGATTGGAGTCAGTAGAAGTATGGATAAAATGTTTGTTTAGATCGTCTAAATCAGCATCAACATGTGCCAGTTTACCACATTGGCCAGTGAGACGCTTAAGATTCCTCCAGAGTTCAGCAGAGGAAAGCCGAAAAAGAAGGTTTGGACGGAGAGGCAAAAAAAGCTGACTAACAAAACAAATCATTTAGTCTGCAAATCTCCCTTTTTATTAAGATGTTAACCTCCTTTAAGACAGCCTCGGAGGCCAAGCTTGTAAAGAAGTTCTTTTTACGTCTTAAAAGATTTTAGATAAGGGGAAGAAATTCTGTCAGGTCGGACCAAAAACTGCATCAAGAGGACAACAAATATTAAATATTTCTTTTAAAAATGTTGTAAGGAAGCTGGAACACGACTCAACATTGGATTGACTGAGACTGCCATGTAGGCACGGAGACCTTGGACTGTCAAGGATTATGCCGTCTTAGAGAACGTCCAGAGGTGGGCGACCAAAATTACTAAAGGCCTGCGATCGCTAAACTGCGAAAGAAGATTTTTGACCCTCAACATATTTACCCTTTCCTATAGGCAACTACAAGGAGATATCATACTAAACTTTCGCATTATGAATGGCGTGGACTGTTGCTTTATTCCCAATGATTTTTTCACACTGACTAACACGCCCACCTTGTGAGGTCACCCTTTAAAACTACACAAGGTAAATTAAGGGTCGATGGATGCAAGTACTTCTTCAGTAACAGAGTGGTTGTAGCATGGAACACTCTGCCCTAGATGTTGTTATTTCTACCACCATAAATTCCTTTAAGGGCAAACTCGACCCTTATCAAACCCCCCTAATAGTCAAATTGCATATAATTATGCTACTCACAATCATTGAGTAGTCTTTTACGTGTAGTTTTTCAACTAGCTGACGGCTGGTTGTTTTTCCCGTCATTATGGAAACAACATCCTTTCAAGTTGCCTTATGTATCGATGTTTTCTTAGCCACTTTTTAACCAATAGGAAGCACAAAGGCGTTTACAGATCTATCGCTTAATAAAACTGAAGTGAACTGAACAGACAACTAGATGGCGTTGCTACTTGCTCCTCCTTTGGACATCTCCATGGACAAGCTGGAGAAATTCCAGCTAAGCGGTCAGAACAATAAGCTAAAACACCACAGTCACTAAATTGACGACATATTTGCAATTGCCAAAACAGAAACCAGTGTAGATGCACACTTAGATGCTTTTAATAAACCACATCCATCCATCCAGTTCACTTTGGAGGTGGAAATTGTAGGCTTGCTTCGTTCTTAGACGTCCGCCTAAGACGAGGATCTGACGATAGTGTCCGAAGGAGCTTGTACCGAAAGAAAACCTGTTCCAGACCATATACGAACTTTGGCAGTTTCATACCCATCAAAACAGAATAGTAATCTAGTTCGTTGTTTTGGCAAAACAGGTGAGAAAAGTTTGTTCGGCCGACAGCATCGAAGAAGAGCTTCGAAAGATTCATAATCTACTTCGCGAGAAAGGGTACCCGGATAAATTTCTTACAAAAAAATGGCCGCGAGACCAGAAAAAGCGGCTACACGTACTGCAGAAAACCTCCATTTCTCAAAGTCCCCTTTCAAGGGGATGTGGCAAGTGAACTCCGGAGAAAACGCCGTGACCAAGCCATCTAACGAACCTTCCCAGTTGCGAAAGTTCGGATATTATCCTCAACAAACCCAGTTTAACGCGGAGAAGGATAGTTTGCCAGTGTATAACTAGTGAGTCACAGGAAAGATTTTGAGCAAGGTATACCGAGTAACATTACATGGTCTGTTAAAATCAGTGCTTTTGTGGTTATAAATGACAGTTTGCGCTTACCAATTAGCAGACATGATGACAAAGTAATTCCCATGCCCGGCGTTCGGATTTTTGACTGAAGTATGAAATAATAGCGTGGGGCTCGGCAAGTAGTTATACCCTTGGGGCACTTTGAGTAGCAACCTCGCCACGCGCGCGCGCGCGTGCACACTGATTTATCTACACTGGTTGCACGCAAGCCCAACCGCCTCCCCCGCCCTATCTCGTGCCTGACGACGGGCGCAGCCCTGTCCCTCAAACGGTTCTCATCTAGAACTGCAGTGTCTGAGATAAGCAGTTGTTTATGCTAGTGTTTGCCTCAATCAGATAAAGCAGCAACCACTTGAGTCAGTAACTTTAGCAAAAAGATAGAGAGAAGCAAGCAAAACGCCCTTACTACTAGTCGTTGCCTCCTGAAGAACACCAACTCAGTGCTTATACGCTGTGATTAATGGTTCAGATGAGAGAGAAGACGATTCCTGATACATCCAAAACTATTTTAAGTGATATTTGATCCTCCTCTTAGCCAATATAGTTTATATCTAGCCAAACATGTGAACTTAAAATTGCACACAAATTGTAGTCCGACGATGTCCACCGTATGCTCCAAACCATGGTGATGCAGGGACGGCGACTTGCGTGTGAATTAGTTTTAAGTGATAGTAGCCTTGCGCTGCAGCTACCGCACTCTCTCCTCCTCCCCCACCTGAGCCCGGTGTCAAGACAGAGTCACGAAAACCGGAGATGGGAGAGGGTGCAGGTGGCTGGCGCGGACGAAGCCGCCCCTGGGCGTACCACCACACCTGGCTCTGATCCCACAGAGTGGGAGTGCCATAAAGGCCACATTAAGAAGGAGCCTTTGCAGCCTGAGTCTCAGTCCGTCAGTCAGCCACTCCACACAAAACACACATTGGGCTGAAAACGCGGTCAGAGTTGTCCCGTCAGTTGGCAACCTTCCAAGCCACGGCTTTTAGCGCACCGTGATAGTTTTAAGCGCGTCAGATTGTTTATAGTGAGGAACATGCGCTGAGCTGTTGACCTCACTCTCTCCCCAACCCCCACCATCAGACACTGTCCGAGCCGGTCAGTTGCCTAATTTGGGAGTGGGCGCATTGGCTGACGGATCGGCGTACCCGTCTTCGCGTGCCACAGCACGCCCTTGCCCCCATAACGCACACACCAGGATTCAAAAACTCAGGGGATATGGAGCAGCCATCGCCGTCTTACTCCCAGTCCACTGGTCAGCCACTCGACAAACACAGCACATACACTGAGCCGACGGCGTGGCCTGGTGGAAGCGTCAGCTTGGCATACTTCCCAGCCACGGTTTCTAGGAAACCGTGATATACTCAGGTACATGGTGATTGTGAGGGTGTTGTCAATGTATTGCTGTAGATAGTGTGCGCTGCGGTAGCTTAGCCTCCGGTGGTTTACTGGAGGTTGTCGTGGAGGCGCATGTGTCCTAATAGGCCCATGCGGTGTGTAAATAGGCTGGAGCAGTGAGGGCGGTGAAGGCGGGCGCGTCGACTGTATGTCGAAGCCCCAGGCACTGGTTCACCAGCCTCCGTGCAATGGATTCGAAGGTGACCGACCAGGCCGATGCACACACACACACACGACAGTTCGACCGCCGTAGTGCGACGATGTCCACCGTATGCTCCATGGGAAAGTGGAGCAGGGACGGTGACTTGCGCGTGATTTAGTTTAAAGTGATATTAGACTTGCGCTGCATCTACCGCACTCTTTCCTCCTCTCCCACCTGAGCCCGGTGTCAAGACAGAGTCAAGAAGACCGGAGGCGGGAGAGGATGCATGCGCCTGGCGCGACTGGGTCCCCTTAGGCCTAGCCACTCCTTGGCGTGCCACCACACCTCCATGTTCGGCATTTGTTATGGGATCACAACCCGAATAACTCCTGCCGTGCCCTAATGTGACTTTTGTATTGTTCCAACGCATCTACCGACAGTTCGACCGTCGATTTCGACGAGGTCCACCGTATGCTCCACACCAGGTGGTGCAGGGACGGTGACTTGCGCGTGAATTAGTTTTAAGTGATAGTAGCCTTGCGCTGCAGCTACCGCACTCTCCTCCTCCCCACCTGAGCCCGGTGTCAAGACAGAGTCAAGAAGACCGGAGATGGGAGAGGGCGCAGGTGGCTGGCGCGGCCGGAGCCGCCCTGGGCGTGCCGCCACACCTGGCTCGGATCCCACGGTGTGGGAGTGCCATAAAAGGCCACATTAAGAAGGAGCCATTGCAACCTGACTCTCAGTCCGCAAGTCAGCCACTCCACACAAAAACACACATTGGGCTGGCCACGCGGTCCGAGTTATCCCGTCAGTTGGCAACCTTCCAAGCCACGGCTTTTTAGCGCACCGTGATAGTTTCAAGCGCGTCAGATTGTTTATAGTGAGGAATATGCACTGAGCTGTCGACCTCACTCTCTCCCCACCCCACAGTCAGACTACTGTCCGAGCCGGTCAGTTGCCTGATGTGGGAGTGGGCGCATTGGCTGACGGATCGGCGTACCCGTCTTCGCGCGCCACAGCACGACCTGGCCCCCATAACGCACACACCAGGATTCACAAACTCAGGGGATATGGAGCAGCCATCGCCATCTGACTCCCAGTCCACTGGTTAGCCACTCGATACACACAGCACATACACTGAGCCGACGGCGTGGTCTGGTGGAAGCGTCAGATTGGCAGACTTCCCAGCCACGGTTTCTAGGAAACCGTGATATACTCTGGTAAATGGTGATTGTGAGGGTGTAGTCGATGTATTGGTGTAGGTAGTGTGTGCTGATGCAGCTGAGCCTCCGGTGGTTTACCGGAGGTTGTCGTTGAGGTGCATGTGTCCTAAGAGGCCCATGCGGTGTGTAAATGTGCGGGAGCAAGAGGTCAGTGAAGGCGGGCGCGTCGACTATATGTCGGAGCCCAAGGCACTGGTTCACCAGACTCCGTGCGATGGATTCGCAGGTGACCGGCCAGGCCGATGCGTGAGTTGAAGTTGCGGGCGCAGTGTGGGCAGGAGAAATCGGTAGAGGCTGGGGCGATGTCATTCATGGTAATTAAGGGGTGGCAGGGGCGCTAAGAATGGCAGGAGCGGAGGGTGTGAATGGTGTATCGGTGTTATCGGCATTGTGGTGAATTCCGCTGTCATGGATGCGCATGTGACCGAATAGGCCCATGCGATGAGTGAATGCGCGAGTACAGTGAGGGCAGTGGAGGCGACGATCTCTGCTGTGTGATGGTGTTCCAGGCACTGGCTCACCGGTCTCTGTACGATGTATTCGCAAGTGACCGACCAGGCCGATGCGTGAGGTGAATGTGCGGTCGCATTGAGTACAGCTTAGAGAGATTCCCCATCGCTGATGGTGGTTGTGGTGGTAGTAGTGAAGGCGAAGGCAATGGTGGTTTGCGGTGGTGGGGGTAACAGGCGATGAGTAGATGGATGTGGTCTCTATGATGGTGGGGAGTAATGGAATTGATGTCAGGAGTGAGGGTGGGGGAGTCAGAATGAGGGTTGGCAGAATTTGACGTAGAAATTGGAATTGTGGGATTGTTGGTGCATTGCGTCCGAAGATGTCCGACCAGGCCGATTCGCGCGCGGAATATGCGTTGACAGCGCGGGCATGTTGGCAGGGCCTGGGCATTGGCGGTGTTGGTGCGGGGCGCTGGTGACTTTCATGCCGCTCTTTTGGCCTTGGCGGCGGCGATCCGGTTGGCCTCGTAGATTGCTGAACCAGTCTTCACTGATCTTCTCCATGCCGGTCTATCCTGGGTGAGGTCTTCCCAGGTCGCCGAGTTGATTTGCAGTTGCTTCAGCGATTTCTTCAAAGTGTCCTTGTAGCGTCGTTTTTGACCCCCTGCCGACGAGAACCCGTAGCGACATCTCCGTAGAAAAGTCGTTTTGGGTAGTCGCTCGTCGTCCATTCTTACCAAGTGGCCGCTCCATCGCAGCTGCACTTGCCTCAGCATGGCATGGATGCTGAGGGATTCCGGTCCGCTCCAGGACTTCCGTGTCCGGTATCCTGTCTTGCCATCTCAGCTTCAGTATTCTGCGGAGGCAGCTGAGATGAAAGTGATTCAGCTTCCTGGCTTGGTTCGAGTAGACGGTCCAGGTTTCCGCTCCGTAAAGGAGTGTCGACAAGACGACGGCCTTGTACATCTTCAGTTTGGTGTTCAGGTGAATACCGTGGCGATTCCACACGGAGGCCTGCAGCCGGCCGAAGGCCCTGACTAGCTTTGAAAATCCGTTGGGCAACCTCGTCATCGATTCTCGTGTTGCGCGAAATCGTGCTTCCTAGATAAGCGAAGGTCTCCACGTTTTTGAGTTGAGCACCGTTGACATTGATTCGAGGAGCATTGTATTCCGCGCTGGGTGGCGGCTGGTGCATGACAACCGTTTTGGCTGTACTGATTGTTAATCCAAAATCGGCGCAGCCTTCGGCGAAGAGGTCCATGCTCCTTTGCATATCCTCCTCCGTCACGGTGTTAAGGGCGCAGTCGTCCGCGAAGAGCAAGTCATGGACTGTAGTCGTAGACACGCGCGTTGGAGCCTGCATACGCCGACTGTTGAGAAGGCGCCCGTCAGTTCTGTAGGCGATGCGAATACCAGGCTGCTCATCACGGTAGGCGTCCATCAGCATAGCCGAGAACATGGGACTGAAAAGGGTGGGGGCCAGTACGCAGCCCTGCTTTACTCCGTTGGTCACTGCGAATGCTTCGGATACCGTCCCGTTGTCACTGACGCGCGCCGTCATCCCGTCATGAAGCTGACGCACCATGTGCGTGAACCGCTCAGGACAACCAAATTTCTGCATGACTTTCCACAGTCCGTCACGATTCACCGTGTCAAAGGCTTTCGTTAGATCCACGAAGGTAGTGTAAAGGTGAGTTCGCATCTCCTGACACTTCTCTTGTAGCTGGCGGGCGGCGAAGATCATATCGGTTGTCCCGCGGTGTCGGCGGAAGCCACATTGGCTTTCCGGGAGCAGGCCCTGCTCTAGATGACCGTTAAGACGATTGAGAAGGATACGGGCGAAGATCTTCCCGGCGATGTTGAGCAACGAGATGCCTCTGTGATTATCACAGAGTTGCCGGTTCCCCTTCCGTTTGTAGAGATGGACGATGGTCGCGTCTTTGAAATCCTGAGGAACTTGTCCTTGGCGCCACATCTCCTGGAAGAGTGTTGTGAGTTCTGCCATCAGCCGGGGCCCACCGTGCTTGTAGACTTCCGGTGGGATTGCGTCGGATCCCGGTGCTTTACCGCTGGAAATCTGCTGCACGGCCCGGATGGTTTCTGGTAGGGAAGGCGGCAGATCCAGGTCATTGTTCGTGTCCACTTGAGGGAGCCGGTCAATGGCAGCATCGGAGATGGCTGATGAGCAATTAAGGACACTTCTGAAGTGCTCGGCCCAGCGCTTCAGAATTTGCGATTTCTCTGTCAGCAGTGTTGTCCCATCAGAGCTGAGCAGCGGTGCGGACCCCTTGATACACGGGCCGTAGATGGCCTTGATGGCTTTGAAAAAGTTTTTCATTTCATTGCGGTCCGCATACCCCTGGATTTCTTCAGCCTTTCGGATCATCCAGGCATCCTGCATCTCCCGCAGCCGTTGTTGTACAAGGCGCCGGCATCTGAAAAAGGCTGCTTTGGTGGCGTCAGTCCGAAGGTCCATGTAGGCTTTGTGTAGTCTATTCTTCTCCGCGAGTAAGTTGCTGATGTCGGCGTCATTGTCGTCAAACCAGTCTTGGTGTTGACGGTGTGCGCGTCCGAGTACATCGAGGGCGGTGGACTGGATGACATTTCGCAGTTGACCGCATCGTGTCTCCACGGTATCGTTATCATCTGGAGCATGCAGGTCCTCCAGTTTCTCGGTTATTTGGTTGCTGAAATCAAAACAGTGAGCAGGCAAATTTAATAAAAGAGTATTTAACTTACATGGCGGCCTCTTACCTTGGGGCCTTCGTCGGGGTTGCAGTCGGAGCCTCATCTGGGAGATGACGAGGCGGTGATCTGTCCAACCATCGGCATCGCGGATCGCCTTGGTTACCAGCACGTCCTGTCGATCTCGCCTCCGGACGAGAACATAGTCCAGCAGATGCCAGCGCCACGACCGAGGGTGCATCCACGTGGCCTTCTCCCGCGTCGAGGGGCGGAAGAAGGTGCTGGACAGCAGGAGACGGTGTTCCGCACACGTGCGCAGAAGAAGGAGGCCGTTAGCGTTGCAGCTACCCAGACCGTGGGGACCCAGCACTCCCTGCCAGGCAGCGTGGTCCGTCCCGACGCGGGCATTGAAGTCACCAAGGACAATTAACTTGTCCTTTTTCGGCACAGTCGCCAGCAAGGCGTGCAGGTCCTCGTAGAATTGGTCCTTCGCCGCATCAGAGCTCGTCATTGGGGGAGCGAAGGCGCTGATGATGGTGGCGAACTGGTCTCCCCGAAGAGGCAGGCGGAGGCTCATCAGGCGATCATTGATACCCTGCGGCAGACAGGGCAGACGTCCCACGATGTCGTTACGGATGGCAAAGGCAACACCAGCGTCGCGTCGCTCTGCCTTTGGCCGGCCGCTCCAGAAGAAGGTGTAGCTGGCCCCCACCTCCTCCAGCTGACCCTGCTCAGAGAATCGGGTCTCGCTGAGAGCAGCAATGTCCACCTTGTAGCGCGCCAGTTCCCGAGCGACTAGCGCCGTCCGCCGTTCCGGCCGGTTGCTCCTAGGATTGTCTAAAAAGGGAACGAACATTCCAGGCTGCTAGTGTGAGTGGACTCACCCGAGCAGCCTGGAGAGTATGGCGAGGGGATGAGGGACGGGGGTATTGTTGTTTGTTTGAGTTTTACGACCGCGTAGTTTGCTATCTGCGAGCCGCGGCCGGCTGCAGAAGACGTGAGAACCAGCATTTTTAGGGCACATTTTCTAGCCCTTCCTCCGCGAGGAGGCAAGCAGTGCTATCCCTAAATAGGGCTGCTCGGACATCCCAGACGGCTGCCGAACTCCACTATGGGTCACGGTTTTGGTTTAGTGGAAGAACGACCCGAGTTAGTCTGGGCCGCATACGGGGTTGCTGTCGCCCCCACCGTAGGACTTTTTGAGAGCGGGGAGAGATGGGAAGTTCGGGAGTCAGACATACCGGGTGTGGAGGCACACACAACACCGGAGACCCTCACCTGGTTTAGCCCGCCGGTCGTGACGGTTGCCCGGGGTGTGGCCGCTGGGAAGAACCCAACTTCGAGGAGCCACAGGTGAGAGTTGGGTACCAGTTAGAGGCGGCCACAGGAGCATTCACCACCTGTATGAGACAAATGGAGCGACCAAATGCAAGCTGTGTGGTGCTGCCCCTAACTAGTACCCCTACACCCCAACGCATCTACCACGTGGCCCGACACACACACACATACTGGGCCAGAAATGACAAGGGGTATTGGCTTTGAAAAACAGTGGTCTACTTTGTTTGCATATGGTATCACTATCAAAGGCAAGGTCGAATAAACGACGAGTAGCGATCAGTGCCAGGCCGGCTTTTATTACGGTTAAGGCACTCTCATCCAAGCTAAGACTTGTCTTCTAAAAAACTCCACCTCTTCGCCTTGAAGGTAAAGATAGGCTGACCATTCCGACCTCTTCAAGGTACATCTACACCTTCACTTGATCCTGTGGAGCAGGTTATATTAATTGAACAACTAGGCACCTATCCAAACGGATGCGGGAGCATCATCGTGTGCGGCTAAATCAAGGCATGGAAAATTCAAGCCCTAATGCAATTGTGTCCCAGTTGGTTGACAGCGGTTACCGCGTAGACGTCAACCAGTCATTCTGGGTCATCAATAAAGTTCCTGCGACAGAGGATACTTGCGGTAGCAGAGTCAGTAGCCATACGGCAAGCAAAACTAACATTGCGCTCGCATAAAACAGGCCCTAAGTCTCCGTTGGCCGAAGATTAACGCAGCATGCGCTTTCGAACGTACCAGATAGTTAGTTGTCAGACGTCTCGCTCCTCTCCCTCCATTCCCCAACCCCCCCCCCCCCCCCCCCGACTAGACGTGTGGACGTCCTCAACCCCTTACCCACACATCTACTGTTTATTGGTTGTGTAAACTCTTGCTACTCTGCCCTCCCACATATTAATTTACAGGACCGATGATAATCTTATTTTGTATTTACCAAACCAATTTCGTAGTCATTCGAAAAGGCATAGAACTTTATCGGCGAAGTAGGTATCATGGCTCTTGGTTTCGATTCAGTTTACTGAAAACTCTCGTTTAAGAAAAGTTGCTTTGAGGAAGAAATAGTGTCCGAGATTAAGAAACTTATTAATCCTTCATCAACAGACTTTCCTTTCGCATTTAATGGAAGAGTTGACAGGCATGTCAAACTCGATTTCAGGCGAGGGATAGTGTTGGTAAGGGAAGAAACAACGACTTCTTCTTCCTCTACTTCTCAGTTTCTGGTCCTGTTTGGAAATGACCAAAATTAGGGTAGCAACCACCCTCCTTCTCATTGCTTTGACATTTTTATGAAAAACTTTGACAGCTTACAAAATTCTGGATTCGTTTTTAGAAGGATCGTGTGCAATAACTCGGCGAAATACAATGGGAGTTTCAGAGCCTCATTAAGATGACGGAATCCCATCACTAGATGGATTTGAATAACTAACCATCCTTCTGAAATGCACAATGTTTAGCCAAAATCCCAGTAGTAAATTAGGCTAGTTAGCCCTTAATTAATTAATTGATCTCGGAGTGCGAGTTGGGTGCATGAACTAATTGCAGCAGGGTTAAAATTTTAAAAGTTTACTTGTAATATTTTTAATGGAGCCATTTCTGTTTACGACGCAAAACCGGTGAACACTGTCTCTTATTCACACCCCTTTTTAACACTTTTGAAGATTTCCTTTGAGCGTTGTTCTACCCATGGAAAACAGTACCATCACATGTTCGTTTGTTTGGACGCTAGACAGACAATTATGATTACTCCGCTATATAAAAGTGGGGTATAGAATGTCGGAATTATGTTTTCCTACTGGAAACTGCCATCAAAAGTCAAACAGACTGTGGCAGTGAGGGATTTCAGAGATTTCTAAAGTCACCAGTCACCAGTGCTTTCACGATATCGCCTAACCGAAAGCTAAGCATTCCTCATCACCATATACATATTCAGTGAAGTGGGTTCTTGACAAGATTCGAAAGCACGAAATTGAAGCGCAATCCACTTCAAATCCACAAATCATTCAAAATGATGAAATTAGTGGGAGATGGATAATCACTCGCAAACCGACATCAACGTCTATGTGAACAACCATAAGGGCATTAAAAACTTACAGAAAAGGTAAAAAGTGTTATTATTTATTGAGGATACTTTATTTTCGAAAAAAGCAGCAAAATCTGAAAACGAGAAAAATCACCGTAAATGCGAGGAATAAATTTAAATAGAATTGTTAGGTGATAGCGTTACCATTTTATTTTATGTATACTAAGAGAAATATACTTCCATCAAATTTCTCAATTGGTAGTTCTGGTATTCGATTACTATTCGTTTCAGATCATCCTCGAAATACAAGTGCATATTTCACGATTTTCACTGTTTTAAATCGATTGTCAATTAATTTAGATCCTTTTCTAGGTATTTATCAAGACCTTCAAAATAAAATACTTCGTAAAAGCATTTATCGAATTAGTGAGTTTTGGGGTATTCTTTCTAAAGGAGTTTGACGTTTTTGCCCACGACTGACTGAAGACTGAACGTCCACAACAAACATCAACAATTCATATGCCTAAGATCAGTTAAAAACTTTTTATAATAAGTTACCCGTTTAAAAAACACGCTAATTAGATACTTCACTGACGAATATATGCAGACTTTACCTTTTTCCAAGGTTAAGCAAAGGCGAAAATGTGGAAATTTATCGGTTTGTTGACTTCTTGAAAATAAGTGATAATCGTCTGAGCATTGCATTTCTCAATTCTGGATTAGCGCAAAATTATATTATGTAAAAAGTAGCTTATCGCCTGTGTCAAATTTAACATAGGTGTTTCTGTAGTCCATTTCTACAGTATCTTGTATGTATTTCGTTAACGGTTTTCATTTTCACCGTAGCGTTCTGTGTCAAAAATACGTGAGAAGTTTGCTTAGGATAAATTCTAAGATGCACTTTTTTTGCTTGCTTACGGAAAACAATGCGATTCCTTATATTTAACTTCAACTGATTTTCGTTGAAATAGGATTGATATTTTCCGGCCCCAGAAGGGATTTATTTAAAACCTTTCTCACTTATATTAATGTGCTTTTATAGCACAGTGCAGAAAAACCACGAAATTTGTTCTGTGTAATCCAATAAAACAGAAAATTTCTTAAACGCCCAGAAACCTCCAATTTATCCCAAATTTCTCAATTTTTTTCAATATATAAGGGAAACAGATTTTTTCTTGAGTAAAAGGCCTTCCGAGCCTCAAAGAAACTCATAAAATAAACAGTCAAAATAGATGCGAAATTTTTCATTCAGATTTTGGTTGCACATTGCAATGAATTAGTAGTCTTCGAACTTCAGAACAGGCAAATCTGTATGTATGAGCATGAGACTATGTTAGATTTCGAATATAGCAGGATAATTCGTGAAGCGACTTCGGCTTCAATTTTTTATTGCAGTAATATACCCCTATGATATATTATCTTACGGTTTATGCGGCTTTTGCCATATACTGATCAGATTTAGTGGTAGTAACGTGTAAAGTCTAAGCAAGCGATAATGCGCCTGAATAGTTGCAGTGTTTGATAGGCCAGCAAGTAATAACTGAGAAAAGCATACTGTCAGAGAAAACTACTGCGAGAAGAATTCTAATTGCATTCTTGCCGCTTTTTTTCGAAAATAAAGTATCCCCAACAAAATAATATCACTTTTCACCTTTTCTTGAAGTTAAAAATATCCTGAAGCTTTTTTCACATAGGCGTTGCTGTCAGTTTGCGAGTGATTATCCATCTCCTGCTTATTTCGGCATTTTGAATGATTTGTGTCACACACTGCAGTTACAGGTAATCAATTAGTGGATTGGGGTTAGTAGGTAAGGCTTGTAGTTAGAGTCAGCATTTAGGATTAGTAATTCAGTTCTTCGTTTGTCTTAGTCCTATAGCAACCCCAATTCCCTAGTCCAAACCCTGTCAAAACACCCCTAAACCTTGCACCATACCTCCATTCCCCAAATCATTTACTTATAACTTTCCAAACATACCATCCCTAAAACCCGTTCATAAATGCCCACGAGAATCAAAGTCCGCGTTATCTTGCCTACTCAAACAATGTCAGTAAGCATAGATTAAGGTCATCATCAAATAGGACTACATGACCGTTCATCACCAAAAAACTAATAGCCCTGATTTTTAAAAAAAGGTAAAGATGAGTTAAGTTGTGGTGAGGATAAAGACGGTGGAGAATGACTTGATTAAACATTCCAGCTGCAGTCACACGTCGTACAGGTCTTGCAAAGCATGAACGAAACAGGTAACTTGGGGCTTGGTAAGATAAACTATTTTAACCCCCATTTTTATTGCTGTGCTAATTCAAGCCTTTGTTCAGATTTTTACAAACTCGGCATCCAAGCTGCTGACAACTGTAGTTATCGTCATGCATAAGACTAACCGATTAAATATGCAGCTGTTATAATTTGCTATCCCGATTCGGAAAATGTCAATATGCTTTAAAGTGCTGTTGAAGTGTTACAAGCTGCTTCCTCTCGAAAGAAGATTTATGGAGGATAGATCTTTTTTAATACTAAAGGATTTTCCCATAAATATAGTAATTTGATAATTTCAAAGTTCGATAATCTCTGACTAGTTTTTATTCACTTCCGAAGGATAGGATCCTAATAATTTAAAACAGCCTAGAAATGCTGTATAAATTGAGATATGCACGGAAAATAGCAGAAATCGTTAAGCTAGCGGGCAGACAAAAACCCACAGTTTTCTGTGACGTTTTGTACGAGTAATTTCCTCTTCACATTTATCTGTATGATTTAAAGACCACAACATTATGAAATGCTAAGAAATTACGGACCCAGGAATGTATATATTCACATTTCCCTAGAGCTCTTCTGCTGCGAACCAGAATCCGAATCTCATCTTCAAGATTTATTGTAACGATGTGTACACCTCATACAATTATGTTCTGTTTCTCTAAGCCTAGTGTGATCATCCCCACAACTCTCCAGAATTCGCTTCGTTTTGCGACGAGTTGATGCCACCAAATAGATTTTTTCTCAACAACAGTCTCCCTTTATTCATTCATACGAACGTATACAGTGTAAGTGCGCTAACCAATCAGGTTACGTAGCATGCAAATCTTGTTGAGCCTTGGAATTCAATCTGTAGGCGTCCGAAGCCATGCGCGTAAGGACAGTTGTGCAAGTACAAAGAAGTGGAGGCCAACAAATGGCCTGTCAGTCATGATCAACCAGTCACACCCAACTCCATTTGAGCGCACTTCCGATAATATAAAGTAGATAGCCTAACTCATGAAATGTGATGATCAAAATTTGAGGTGGTAGTATGGCGCAGAGTTATTGGGATGTTGAATTGAGTTGTTTACTAAAAAAAATTTACTTCAGGTTTGTCGATCGAAGGGATATCGGGGCTAAATGGGGCGATTTCCGACGTTTCTTTATATTTAGAAATTTTCCTTCGCTATCGAAAGCTGCAAATCAAAACCTCTTGGTTGTGCACCTCGTACTGTAAACGAACACTAACATAAAACAGAAAAATTGTAAATATATCCGTTCATACAATGGAAAGTTTGGTTATGTGTTCACGAGAATCAGGTAAGTCTAGAGAAATCACATTTGGTCCGGAAACATTAAAGCAGATTCAGTTTAAAACATTCTGTTTAGCAAAGCTGACGTTTTTTGCCATAAAAACAGTAACCAGCTTTTGTCACAAAAATTTGGTAAATGCTGGTAAGAGAAATCACGTTTTTGTGGAAACTAGAGGGTGGATTCAATTTAACGAAATTCTTTTAAGTAAATTTGTGACGTTTATTGCCATGAAAATCCGTAATGAACTTCGGTGACTCGTTGTTTTACCACACCAATATTTGCGAGCGTAGATAAATGCTCATTTCTGAGGCCATGACATATCACAAGTTTTCTCTGCCACGTTTTACGCAAGATATTTACAGACGCTTGCTATTTGCGGTTGACTACATACTTGGGGGATGTAGGGGTACTAGTTAGGGGTAGCACCACACATATAGCATTTGGTCGCTCCATTTGTCTCGTACAGATGGTGAATGCTCCTGTGGCCGCCTCTAACTGGTACCCAACTCTCACCTGTGGCTCCTCGAAGTTGGGTTCTTCCCAGCCGCCACACCCTGGGCAACCGTCACGACCGGCGGGCTAAACCAGGTGAGGGTCTCCGGTGTTGTGTGTGCCTCCACACCCGGTATGTTTGCCACCCGAACTTCCCATCTCCCCCCTCTCCAAAAGTCCCACGGTGAGGGCGACAGCAACCCCGTAGGTGGCCCAGACTAGCTCTGGTCGTTCTCCCACTAAAACAAAACCTTGACCCATAGTGGAGTTCGGCAGCCGTCTGGGATGTCATAATATCCCTAGTTAGAGACAGCACTGCTTGCCTCCTCAAGGAGGAAGGGGCTAGAAAATTTGCCCTAAACAAATGCTGGTTATCACGTCTTCTGCAACCGGCCATGCCTCGCAGATCGCAAAATACGCGGTCGTAAAACTCGAACAAACAACAATACACACCGTCCCAATCCCCCTCGCCATACCCTCCAGGCTGCTCGGGTGAGTCCAGTCACACTAGCAGCCTGGAATGTACGTTTCCTTCAAGACAATCCAAGGAGCCACCGGCCTAAACGGAGGACGGCGCTAGTCGACGCTGGTGTTGCCTTTGCCATCCCTAACGACATTGTTGGACGTCTGCCCTGTCTGCCGCAGGGTATCAATGATCGCCTGATGAGGCTCCGCCTGCCTCTTCGGGGAGACAAGTTCGCCACCGTCATCAGTGCCTACGCTCCCCCAAGAACGAGCTCTGATGCGGCGAAGGACAAATTCTACGAGGACCTGCAAGCCCTGTTGGCGACTGTGCCGAAGGTGGACAAGTTAATTGTCTTTGGTGACTTCAACGCCCGCGTCGGGATGGACCACGCTGCCTGGCAGGGAGTGCTGGGTCCCCACGGTCTCGGTAGCCGTAGCGATAACGGCCTCCTTCTTCTGCAAACGTGTGCGGAACACCGTCTCCTGTTGACCAACACCTTCTTCCGCCTTCCGACGCGGGAGAAGGCCACGTGGATGCACCCTCGGTCGCGGCGCTGGCATCTGCTGGACTATGTTCTCGTCCGGAGGCGTTACCGACAGGAAGTGTTGGTAACCAAAACGATCTGCGATGCCGATTGTTGGACAGATCACCGCCTCGTCATCTCGCAGATCAGGCTCCGAATGCAACCCCGACGAAGGCCCCAAGGTAAAAGGCCACCAGGTAAGTTAAATACTATTTTATTAAAATTTGCCTGCTCACTGTTTTGATATCAGCAACCAAATAACCGAGAAACTGGAGGACCTGCATGCTCCAGCTGATAACGCTACCGTGGAGATACGATGGTGTCAACTGCGAAATGTCATCCAGTCCACCGCCCTCAAAATCCTCGATCGCGCACACCAATAACACCAGGACTTGTTTGACGACAATGACGCCGACATCAGCAACTTACTCGCGGAGAAGAATGGACTACACAAAGCCTACATGGACCTTCGGACTGACGCCACCAAAGCAGCCTTCTTCAGATGCCGGCGCCTTATACAGCAACGACTGCGGGAGATGCAGGATGCCTGGATGATCTGAAAGGCTGAGGAAATCCAGGGGAATGCGGACCGCAGTGAAATTATAAACTTCTTCCAAGCCATCAAGGCCATCTGCAGTCCGTGTGTCAAGGGGACCGCACCACTGCTCACTTCTGACGGCATAACACTGCTGACAGAGAAATCACAAATTCCTAAGCGCTGGGCTGAACACTTCAGAAGTGTCCTTAATTGCTCATCAGCCATCTCCGATGCTGCCATTGACCGGCTTCCTCAAGTGAACACGAACAATGACCTGGATCTGCCGCCTTCCCCACCAGAAACCATCTGGGCCGTGCAGCAAATCTCCAGCGGTAAAGCACCGGGATCCGACGCAATCCCACCGGAAGTCTACACTCATGGTGGGCCCCGACTGATGGCAGAACTCACAAAACTCTTCCAGGAGATGTGGCGGCAAGGACAAGTTCCTCAGGATTTCAAAGACGTGACCATCGTCCATCTCTACAAACGGAATGGGAACCGGCAACTCTGTGATAATCACAGAGGCATCTCGTTGCTCAACATCGCCGGGAAGATCTTCGCCCGTATCCTTCTAAATCGTCTGAACGATCACCTAGAGCAGGGCCTGCTCCCGGAAAGCCAATGTGGTTGCCGCCGATACCGCGGAACAACCGATATGATCTTTGCCGCCCACCAGCTACAAGAGAAGTGCCAGGAGATGTGAACTAACCTATACACTACCTTCGTGGATCTGACGAAAGCCTTTGACATGGTGAATCACGACGGACTGTGAAAATTCATGCAGAAATTTGGTTTTCCTGAGCAGTTAACGCACATGGTGCGTCAGCTTCCTGACGGGATAACGGCGTTCGTCACTGACAACGGGACGGTATCTGAAGTATTCGCGGTGACCAACGGAGTGAATCAGGGATGCGTATTGGCTTCCATCCTGTCCAGTCTCATGTTCTCGGCTATGCTGATGGACGCCTACCATGATACGCGCTCTGGGATCCGCATCGCCTATAGAACTGACAGGCACCTTCTTAACAGTCGGCGTATGCAGGCTCCAACGCGCGTGTCTACGACTACAGTCCATTACTTGCTCTTCGCGGACGACTGCACCCTTAAAATCGTGACGGAGGAGGACAGGCAAAGGAGCATGGACCTCTTCGCCGAAGGCTGCGCCGATTTCGGATTAACAATTAGTACAGCCAAAACGGTTGTCATGCACCAGCCGCCACCCATCGCGGAATACAATACTCCTCGAATCAATGTCAACGGTACTCAACTCAAAACGTGGAAACCTTCGCTTATCTAGGAAGCACGCTGTCACGCAACACGAGAATCGATAACGAGGTTGACCAACGGATCTTCGAAGCCAGTCAAGCCTACGGCCGGCTGCAGGCCTCCGCGTGTAATCGCCGCTGTGTTCACCTGAACACCAAACTGAATATGTACAAGGCCGTCGTCTTGACGACACTCCTTTACGGAGTGGAAACCTGGACCGTCTATTCGAACCAAGCCAGAAAGTTTAATCACTTTCATATCAGCTGCCTCCGCAGAATACTGAAGCTGAGATGGCTAGACAGGATCCCGGACACGGTAGTCATGGAGCGGACCGGAATCATCAGCATCCACGCCATGCTGAGGCAAATGCAACTGCGATGGAGCGGCCACCTGGTAAGAATGGACGACAAGCGACTACCCAAACGACTTTTCTACGGAGATGTCGCTACGGGTTCTCGCCGGCAGGGAGGTCAAAAACGACTCTACAAGGACACCATGAAGAAATCGTTGAAGCAACTGCAAATCAACTCGGCGACCTAAGCGGCCCTCACCCAGGATAGACTGGCATGGAGAAGGTCCGTGAAGACTGGTGCAGCAATCTATGAGGACAATCAGATCGCTGCTGCTAAGGCCAAAAGAGCCGCACGAATGTCACCAGCGCCACGGACCAACATCGTCGATGCCCAGGCCCTGCCAACATGACCACGCTTCCAACGCATCTGCCGCGCTGGAATCAGCCTGGTTGGACATCATCGGACGCAATGCACCAACAATTCCAATTTCTACGTCAAATTCTGCCAACCCTCCTTCTGACTCCCCCACCCTCACTCCTGGCATCAATTCCATTACTCCCCTCATCATAGAGACCACATCCCTATATTCATCGCCTGCTACCCCCACCACCACCTTCACTACCACTTCCACCATCAGCGATGAGGAATCTATCCTAAGCTGTCCTCAATGCGACCAAACATTCACCTCATGCATCGGCCTGGTCAGTCACTTGCGAATCCATCGTACAGAGACTGGTGAGCACTCGCGTATTCACTCATCGCATGGGCCTATTCATTCACATGGGCATCCATGACAGCGGAAATCACCACAAGGCCAACAACACCAATACACCATGCACACCCTCTGCTCCTGCCATTCTTAGCGCCACTGCCACCCCCACTACCATGAATGACATCCATCCAGCCTCTATCGCTTTCTCCTGCACACACTGCGCCAACAACTTCAACTCACGCATCGGCCTGGTCGGTCACCTGCGAATCCATCGCACGGAGGCTGGTGCACCAGTGTCTGGGGCTCCGACATACAGTCGACGCCCCCGCCTTCACTGCTCCCGCACATTTACACACCGTATGGGCCTATTAGGACAAATGCGCCGCCACGACAACCTGCGGTAAACCACCGGAGGCTAAGCTACATCAGCGCACACTACCTAAACCAATACATCGACAACCCTCTCACAATCACAATTTACCAGAGTATATTACGGTTTCCTAGAAACCGTGGCTGGGAAGGCTGCCAATCTGACGCTTCCACCAGACCACGCTGTCGGCTCAGTGTATGTGCTGTGTGTGCCGAGTGACTGACCAGTGGACTGGGAGTCAGACAGCGATGGCTGCTCCATATCCCCTGAGTTTTTGAATCCTGGTGTGTGCGTTATGGGGGCCAGGGCGTGCTGTGGCGCGCGAAGACGGGTACGCCGATCCGTCAGCCAATGCGCCCACTCCCAAATTAGGCAACTGACCGGCTCGGACAGTGGTCTGATTGTGGGGTTGGGGGAGAGAGAAAGGTCGACTATTCAGCGCATTTTCCTCACTATAAACAATCTGACGCGCTTGAAACTATCACGGTGCGCTAAAAGCCGTGGCTTGGAAGATTGCCAACTGACAGGATAACTCGGACTACCTGGTCAGCCCAATTGTGTATTTTGTGTGTACTGGCTGACTTCCGGACTGAGCGTCAGGCTGCAATGGCTCCTTCTTAATGTGGCCTTTATGGCGCTCCCACTCTGTGGGATCCGAGCCAGGTGTGGTGGTACGCCCAGGGGCGGCTTCAGCCGCACCAGCCGTCTGCGCCCTCTTCCATCTCCGGTCTTCTTGACTCTGTCTTGACACCGGGCTCAGGTGGGGGAGGAGGAGAGAGTGCGGTAGCTGCAGTATAATGCTACTATCACTTTAGACTAATTCACGCGCAAGTCACTGTCCCTGCACCATCTGTTGTGGAGCATACGGTGGACCTCGTCAAAATCGATGGTCGAACTGTCGACATACTTGGAATCGAAACAGGCAGAAAATAAGCAGTTTTCGCCAAATCTTAGTAGATATTTGGGCCCATTTCTGGCTATTTACAACCTTAAAACGGGGCTCAAATAGATTTAAAAAAATAGAGCGAAAAACGCTAGAATAAAAATAGTTAAGTCAGTTCTTTCATTTCCAGCCTAAAATGTATCACATGTTTCCAGGGATGTCCAAAAACAGGTCAATTTTCCCCATTTTTACCTTGGAAAAAGGTAACGTATGCAGATATTTGTCAGCGAAATATCTGATTAAATGGGTTTTTAAAGCGATAATTTAATCTTGGAAGTTTTTTATTCTTCTCAGGCACATAAGCTGCTAAATTACTTTTTTGGACGTTCATTTGTCTCAGCAACGCATTTTCATTTCTGGGTGAGTATACAAATATCACACAAACGACCAGCTGAATTAGAAATTGATTCAAAACGCCTTACTGCGCTAAATGCTTTAAGAAATATCTTATTTTGAAGGTTTTAAGTAAACACATCTAAGAGAATCTAAATTTATGCGAAGTAGACTGAAAATACTGAATGTTCGAACGTAAACCTACTTTTTATTTTTGCATGGACAGGCTTCCAGTACATTTAAAACTTTTGTTTATTTAGTAACGTCAATTTTTCACGTATTCAAAATTTGCCACCTTTCTTAAGCAATGAGTATATCTTCACAAAATATATTAAGTTGTAAACCACAATATGCCTCCTTCTTAAGGAAGGTCGCTTCCTTACTGTCATAAAAGATTGGGGACACAGCGTGGGCTGATCTCGCGTAACGGGCCCCTTCTTGTGAAGTCGATGAAAGTTCCTGAGTAAGGGCATCTATTTTAGGTCTGAACTCTATCAAGGTGCCACTTGGCATAGCACCTAACATTACACGAAAACGAACCTAGCGTCACAGGAGTCGCAATGACCTGAAGTCCCGAATCTACCTAGTTTCCGCTGACACTACGACTGTGCTGCCGGACGGGTTAGAGATGTCACTGACGAAAACAACAAACAGGCACGTTCTCGAAGGTGCATTTATCCTCGCTCAGCTAATCAGTTCTTCCTAATCTTCTTCTGTCTCTTCGTCCAAATTTCCCCTGTTTTTCCTCCCCTCCGCCTCGGTTACAAGTTTCTTCCCACCGCTTCTCCCCAAAAAACACCACGGCGTCAGCTCTGACTAGTGCGGACTGAGTGTATCAGACACTACGATCAGAATGGCATCCAAAAACGAAAAAAGGTTCCTTGGCAAGAAATGAAACCCTACTCGTGAATTTTCAAGGTATCGAACCAAGTAACACCCAATGACCTAAATAATTCAATTTCGACTTATCAGAGCTTTATATTTCGATGTCACCTAAACCATAAGAGCCCCACATAAAGAGCGTATCTTATTTGGGGAATTGAAGACCAAATATAACTTGTTCACAACTTTTGAGTATCTTAATATTTTTTTGGGTCAACTGATATCCAGACAATGGTTCAGCGGTGTACAGGTAAGGATGAACAAACCTGAGTTAGTTAGGCGCACGCGCTTGTAACTTTGCTCCCGAAGGGTAGCCTGTTCGTCGGTTCAATCTCAGAAAATGCATAAAGGTATGGGTAGGAAAATCGATCTGGCAGCGCCGTAAGCAATTCCGACAGACATTTTAAGAACAGAATCATAAATAGGCATGTTCATTTGGTGAACAACCGTACGATCCTTTGGTAAAGGCGGTCCAGTTAAAAGGTTAAGGATAAGATCGTATTACTAGTAGATAGACAAAAATAAGCAATATTTCCTCTACAGAATACAGAAATCGATATGAAAAACATTTACAAGTGATCTCTGGAAGGGGATTTCCGTTCTTAGGGAAAAAAGTGGATTACAAAAAGGCATCGGCTCATAAAAAGAGGACACAAACTGGAGAAAGAGCGGCCACATAAATTAATAAAGGAAGCAGGTAGATGTGAGGCGGGAAACGTGGTCGACTCTGCGCCGAGTGCCCCTGATGAAGCCAAGGTGCTCTAATTCACTAATCCCTCGCAAAAATCTTGATCTAAAATACAAAAATAGCCAAAAAGGAACTTAGCAGCGAGCTGGAAGAAGTTATAACTGTACGGAAAGCAATAAGCAACTATTGTTCTCGAAAGCACTTCGAAACGGGCTGCGTTGTTACTGTAGGTCAGAATGAAAATCAAACGTGCGTCCGTCACGCGTTCGACAGAGGCCTTTTATCAAGCAATCAATATTAATTGGAGTAAATGAAAGAAACCTTCAAAAAATCCCTTGAAACGGTATAGGTTTGAATGAAAAATATTTAGGTTGCACAATTTTTGTAGTTCGCAAAGATGGTAAAACATACTACCGACATAGGTACTAGTTAAAAGTCAAGACACTTGTTTCGCCGATGTTTCTGTTTCTGCTGTGTGACGCAGCAACGAGGGGTTCGGCTCCTCAGTAGTCCCCTAGAGTTCTATATTCGGTTTCTGGTATATGGAATCCAGAGAATAATCGGGGAAATAATTTCTGAAATTATTAAATGCAGGACATGGAGTCAGGTAGTCCGAACATGACTTTAGGGTCAGATCCGAAATGTCAATGAACATCTGGGTCGAAGACATTCAACCACTGCGGACTAACCGCGTAATACCCATTCTACAAACAAAAATTACTACAAGTAGTATGAAATGTATGACTGATTGGTTGATTGTCTTTGACCTCGATGTTAATTAATGTTTCGGGTCTGACCCTAAAATGTCATGTCTGGATCATCTGCCTCCATATCCTGAACTTAATAAGTTCAGAAATTATTTCCCCGATTCTTGTAGTTCATTTTAGTGTGAAAAAAATGTATAGAAGATCTAATGAAGTAAAAAGTTTAAAAACATGCGGGATTTTCGAAGTAACCGCGAACAACAAGTTTACTACATTCGTACCATTTTCTTCAGCTAAAGTTAATATAAACAAAACGACCTATTGAAATCAAGTTCGTAGTATGCTCATAGTTGTCTCCGAAATTCCTTAGATGAAGTGTGTCAAGTTCGAAATCAACTAACATTCGGTCTCCTATTTGGCCGCTTGCACCGGCATTGCCGGATTCTAGTGACGAGTGAAGAGACTGAGCATTGAGTTAGACCAACGCGAGGTAGTAATGTATGGCAAATGTCTTCGATGAGATAAGAAGTTCATCTTTTTAAGTCCCCACCATAGTGGCAGAGACGAGCAGGTGTAACACGTGGCTCCTAATGCCAGGCCAACAAGCGTGCATTCGCTCATCCTCAGGCGATTGAACTTGACCACAGAATCCGGTGGCAGGGGGAGGCGAGTGCTATGCAAGTCAGTGGATCGGCGATGATTTTGTCCAGGATAATGATACACCTATTTTACTAATTGACAGCTAAGATTGGAGTAAATTGGTGGAAGCTACCCTGGCTCTCTGTAGCTACTAAGACTAACCCACACTGCAAATCCTCCCTTCATCCAATCTGTGACTTTTGGACAGCTCACTAGCCCTAAGAGTAAATTAGACCGCTGGTTACGATTGACAGTATCAAAGGCGTTCCATGCACAGATAACTAGAAACTTGAATGCCACCTATACAGAGTGACCGATCTCATGCAAAATTAACCAACATTTTAAAACGCATTCAAACTAAGGCGAAAATATTGCATGCATTTTTGCATTGAATTTCCCTTTTCATATAAATTTAAATATATTTTACAGAAAACTTAAGAAAAATTATTCTTTCGTGTAGTCATTCTGTAGAAAATTACCTCTTCTTCCTATATTACACTCAAGGAAGGGCATATTTGGGTTTTAGGAAAGTTTTCCAATTTTCAAATATTTTTTGAGTCCGATCTATCATAGTGTCTACGTGTAAGGTTTCCAGGCTACAAAGTGCATGCTTTCCGGGTAAGAAGAATCGTACATTGCTCTATGCCGTTCGGAAGACACCATATTTTTTCCGTAAAAGTTTGCAATGAATGTGAATTGGATTGCATAATCCATGAGGGGCATTGCTAAACGGACGAATACGAGGCTAATCAAATGGACACTATATGGGCGTAAAAAACCTCATCATAAAAACCTTTTAAAACTCAAAGATCGCGCCCCTTACAGCATAAAATTTAAAGGAAAAGTGATAAGCTGTCACATGAGTACAAGAAAGAATATCTTTGTGCATGCTTCCTATAAATCATGCTTGAATGTATAAGGACAGTGAAAATCGATATAAAAATGCATACTTCGTAGGTAGTCATTTTTTAGAAAGTACGGTTTTTGGAGGCGGCCAAAAACCAGTGCATTCAAAAACTGACATCCTACCGTGTCTGCAGTATCCTCGCATTAGGATATAAAGTAGTTAATATTACAACACCACTTAATTAATTCTTCGTAATCGTAAATGCATCTCAGAATTTTAGTTAACTTTGCAGGAGATAGGTAATTCGCCGCACGTCGAGCGTTGCGAAGTGCTTCTACAGAGGTGCGAATACGAGCAGGGAATCACCCACGTGTGTCGTGAACAGGCTACGGCAGGCATAATGATGTTTAGCCTGTCAACGTAACGCAAACTATGTACGGCTGCCCGCTAAAGGGGAAACGAAAAATATTTTTACTCCAAGGCAAGGAGACAGTATCGTTGAATATCGGTCATCGGGAGGCTAGAATGGCCATTTCTGGCTTATTAGCCGTCGGCAGCCAGTCATATCCAACTCTGGGTGATGCATCAACCGGGGACGGATAAGAAGCCCGAAATGGCCATTCCAGTCCCCCTTGTCTTTGCCGGCAATATTCATCTGCCTATTCTACTACTAGCCACTGAGGCTGCTGGCGGGGCTCGAGAGTGAGCCCCGAGGCAGAACGGGACGATAGAGTTCCGTTATAGATCATTAAGCTTTTATCAACGAATGCAGTCCTTAGTGTTTAGTTTCGTCCGCTTATTTTCAGATATCACTAAAGATCCTTCCTTAGATCCTTAACTAGCTGAAGACGAGCTAGTAAATGGATTTTTGATTTTCGAGTAAATCACCAGGCTGACGACCAAGATGACAGAAACCAGCGACCAACATTATATTCCAGCCTAATAAGCATATGGGAAGACTCTTTAATTTGTCCGAAAATCACACTAGTCAGACAACTGTTGGTTCGATTTGAAAACGGTGCCAGTGAAGCCTAGTTTAAACGGTTAGATTTTTGTTCACGCGAAGATTCAAGGAAGGCAAAAAGGTCTAGGAGAACAGAAGACATATTTGGGTGGAGAGCAAAACAGCTTTAGTCAAAATCGGACAGGAAATGTTTAAAAAGAAGGTGCGATTAACCTTCTGGAGTATCATCGACAGAAGCAGAGAAAAATACAAGGAATTCTGACGTTAGCCAACCATACCTACGAGTCTCTTTTCAGAAATGCAGCACGTAATGTTCACGAAGGGCGTTGAGGTTGAAGGTATCAACTGGTTATGATAGATGATAAAAGTGCCAAGTAAATGCATAGCTTCTGCCAAACTAAAAATACAAGGCCTAAAGCAGTCATCGGATCGGATCGCGCAGCGCTCATCCAACTCCAACGGCACCCCCTAGAATCGGTGTAGATCAGTCTGATTACCGAGTCGTAAACATCTAAATAATCCAAAACGGTTGCTTTGCTGTGTGCTTAACACATGAAAACAACGTGGATATACTTGTCTAAGCAGCCGGCAAAGATCTCAATCCATCAAATAACTTCTCATACAAGGGTGAATTCTGCAGCATGCAAATGGTAATGTTCGTAAGAACGCCAATGGCATAATGATAAAACTGAGTTAAGACTGTATAGAACGAGTTTATTAACAGCCTCATTATGAAGTCCGTGGTATTTCCTACAAAATAAGGCGTGGGATCAAGGATCAAGATATCCCATGAGATAGTAATTCGGAGTCTCGGTAGTCAGTAAGCTAGTTAGATTACAGGAAGCAAAGGTTCTGAGAAGTCTATTCCAGTAATTTCGCTCTTTCCCATGTCAAAGCGTTTCGAGACCAGACCCAGCACGGGATGTAGTCAGAAATTCCCTTGGGCATGGAGAATACGTTTTCCCACCTTCTCCCTTAAAACCCGAGGAAACACAGCCGTGCGCACACACAGAACAGTTTCAAGTGCTAAAACATTAGAACTGCACGGTAAGGTTCTTTTACACTCGGGTGGAAAGGGCGATTATAAATACAGGGAAAGGCAATGGACCATAAGCGCGGAGGACGATAGAAATTATGAGAAACAGTAGAAGTAGCGGCAACAAGAGCAAAGTAGAAAACTCGAGTCATAAGAAACACTCTGGTTCTCACGGCAAACATTTTAAGTACAGGGCAAAAAGTATAAGCACTTACTGGATCCATTGACTAGGCTTATCGTTTAGGGTCCTACTGCTACCTGGATCACCGACAACAGTGGCGAAAGCCTAAAAAGAGACAAAGGAAGACGTAACGACTACAGATTAGAGGAGACAGTAGAACAAACGAAAAATGAGAAAATGCGGCATTAAGAGAGAACGATTAAATGCTGCTTGAAAAAACAAAAACCGAAATGGGGAGGAGGATGGTGCTACGAACACACGGTGCCAGGGGAAAACAGAAAGATGAGGGAGATTACTGTATAGTTTGCAAATCACTAAGAAGATCTACAGCGGACATCAAAATGTCACCATTTTTTACTTCACTCGTAGTTCATAGGACATAAATGTAAAAGCAAACTAAAAGACATGAAGCAACAGCACGAGGTAGCTACGAAAGGATAACCTGATAACACTTGCGTGTTTATCCCCCCCTCCCCTACAACTAGGCACAAGGAAAGTTAGGATTGATGGGCAGGTTTTTATTTAGCAACAGAGTGGTTGCAGTGTGGAACGTTGAACTCGCCGGTTTTCTTCGCTACTCAATTGTGGATCCATATAAAGCAAACTTAACAAGCATGGAGCTTCTCACCTACCGGCCCAAAAGGACAGATCTACGGTGTCCACAGATCTAGCGTTGTCCACCGTGTGCTCCAGGGTAGGATGGACGCAGGGACGGTGACTTGTGTGTATTAATTAATTTAAAGTGATGGTGGATTTACGCAGCATCTATCACACTATCTTCGCCACTCCCACCTGGGTTCGGTGTCAAGAAGAACGGAGACGAGATCGAACGTAGACTGCTGGCGTGCATCACGAACCAACACTCAGGCGTGCCATAACACACCCCCTGGCCGATACTTGAGACTTGGCAGCGATGGGCCTCTGCTGCCCTAGTCTTCACAGTACTTCGTCAGACAAGCAGATCTTGGGCAAGGTCTTCAAAGGTCTTTCGGTTTATTTTAAGACCCCTAAGGGGGGAGGAGGGGGCGGGGGGGGGGTGCGGCTAAATTAGAGACGTCATTTTTGGTATCCTTGCCGGCGAGCGCCCCTGGAAGCATTTCCGTAACAGAGTGGCTTCCATAAAGGCTCATCGTGCATCATCCCCGATGTGGCCGCTCCATTGCAATTGCCATTGCCTCAACATGGCAAGGATGCTGAGGATTCCGGTGCGTTCCAGGACTCCCGTGTCTGGTATCCTGCCCTGATAACCCACCTTTAGTACCCTCTGAAATGAGGTGATGTGGAAGTGATGGAGATGTCTAGACTGATCGGTTTATATGGTTCAGGTCTCCGCCCCATGCAGCATTGTCAAGATGAGAGCTATATACATCTTGAATTTGGTGCTAGGATGGCGACCATGACAATTCCCCACTGAGGTCTGATCGGCTTTGGATATCCGGTGCCCAACTTCATAACCGATTCTGCTGCGGTGCGAGAATGCTGGCTAAATAGGCGAATTTGTCCACTGGTTGCAGAAGGCAGTCATGCGAGGGTTGTTGTATAGAGTATCGGGCGACAACTTGCGCATGAACGCCATTGGATAGGTGTTGACGGTGAAACTGAAGTTAGCGCAGTCGGCGGAGAAAACATTCCTCATCGGTTGCACATGTGGGTTTATTCGCGGTAGCTGATAGAATTCAGTGAGAATATTAATATCCACATTCAGGCAAAGCCTGAAAAAGTCTGTTCCGAAAGATTTACTCCAATTTCGCGCATTGATTTCCTCGGAAATTAAACAAGACAGGATAAAACTAGAGTTCAGATACCAAAAAAACTCGTGGAACGCTGGGGGCCCACTAGTGAGCTAATCTTTGGGTATGGGGTCTTTAGCACATAAGGGAGGACGCAGGGAGGACGCCGGATTGTGAGCGATGCAGACGCCAAATCCGTCTAAATGTCGGGTGATCGCTTCCGAAAGAACATCGATCTTGTGGTTACCTCTGACGTCGGAGGCAGTTTTTCACGAAGCTCATCAGGTATCCGTTAGACCGGAATAGTTGATATAAGTAGGCGACTTCTCATTTAAGTAGCTACTCGTTGCTGCGGGCAGCACTATCACGTGTTACACCCCATAGCCAACGAGCAGCAAACCAATGTCATTTACCACATCCTATGTGCGAATTGTTCGTGCGTTTACATAGGCCATAAAGGTCGACGACGTGAGGCTCGCATAACGAACACAAACCAGTAATTCGCCGACGCGATCCCTTGTCTCTTGTGTTTGCGCACGCCGTTGATTGCAACCACCGCTTCGATTGGGAGAGAACTTAAATGGTCACCATGGCTGGCATCAAACAGGCGCAAGAATTCCTCGAAGATTGGCACTAAGACACAATCAGCATCAACCACCACGTCGATCACGGTGCGCATTAAGACGGTCTGCGGGCACGATCCACTGACTTGCACCAAACTTAAAACAACAACTGCTAATCCGCGCTCAGCCAAGTAGCACTTCACTTATTCTGCAGCCACCGACCTGCGACTCACTATCGGAAGTTAGGCGCCTCTCCCCTTTCATGCGACATCGATCGTACAACGAATTGCGTCACCTTACTTGCCCAATGGATGTCCGTCTGTCAATGTAGACTTTGTACCCCAAAACCCTTTAGTGCGATAATCCAAACTCCAACTTCTCATTTCGGCTGACGATGGGTTGGTGTAGCCAGCCTGAAAATTCACGAGCAAAAGTAAATTTTTCTGACGAACCTTCTTTCTATATAAGCATCCCGGAATGCATAATACCTCAGTTATTCAACATATTTTGGGCGTCAAACGCTTATTCTAACCAGACGTTGGGTTATATATATATATATATATCCAGCAGAATCAGTATCATGAGTCTAACAGCCGTCGCTCAAATGTGAGAAAAATAAGCGACTTTCATAAAAATTTAGAATAAGAGGGGTGCACCTTAAACCCGATATAAAACCAGTAGTCAACAAAACACTTTTATTCAATAAAAGTTTCTTTAATTCCCTAGTATGTAAATTCGATAATAGAACGATTGCCGGCAAGTACAGTTGTTACCCCCACTTCACTCGAAGTACCAGCGCGGCGACGTACACTTGTGTCAGTGATATGAGAGATGACACTGCTACCAGTATTAAAACCTTAATTAAAAGGACTACACTCGTGCGCGAGCGCAGAAGACTGGTTTATGAGAAGCTCTTCCCAGGACACCGGACGTTCTCGCTTCTTTATCTGTAAGTCCCCTTATAGATGACGCGACCCGGTACAGCATTTTCTGGAATGGATACGAAGAATGGTGGAAGCTGGGCTCCTTTGGAAGGGTACTGCAACATTACTGAAATACACGGACAGATACCAACTGGTTATTTATGGTTTTGTGCTCGGCTGCATTGGAAAAAAATTGGCAACCGAAGACAAGGAATGTATTTTTAGTAAGTTGTCTTATAACTCACCACTAGCCAGTCGTACAGGTTTATCAGTTTCCCCGCCTCTAAATGCAGTTTGTAGAGTATGCAGAGATCAGGTAATAGAGGATCGAGACCTTCGGGATTCATCAGACAGAGCTCAGCACACTGAAACAGGGACAAAAAGATGCTGATAAAATTTGGCGAAAAAAAGCAATAAACATCAGAGAGTTTGTTTTGAACATCGGAAAACAATGAATCTTTGCCTAAACGTTTCCAGTCTTAGAGCAATGTAACAATGGATAGATGGCTTCTCAAACATTGCTATTCTGCTTATATCCTTAGACACTGCGCGGCTGATAGTGGGGCTCGAGAGTGAGTCCCAAGGCACAACAGGATGAGTGAGTCCTGTAACTGAGCGCCAACTTACCATAGTTAATATTCCCGATTGAAACCAGCAACAGGTCGCGAGTTCGAACTTCGGGTGTTGCAACACCTGGGTTAGGTAGGACTTGCTGAAGACGGTTAATAAGTCTGAAACGACCATTCCATACCATTGTCAATAACCATAGAAATATGCTGCTAGTGAGGATTAATTGGCTAGGGTGTCACCATAAAATAGCAAAGCGAGTGACTACCAATTTAAAAGAGATTATGAACTGATTTATTCAGAGTCAAAGTGAAGGAGCGTTTGGAACGAACAAGTCACATGCCAGACCTAATAGTTCAGCTAAACACCACTGAAACCAGTAAAATTATAGACCCGAACAGTGTAAAATAGGAATCAGTAGCAAATTGTTACAATGAAAATCAGGGCAATCTAATCGCGTTTTCGAATAGTGCAGGCAGATAAGGTGACACTCTTGAAAATCGTTATTTTGGCGTTTCATTAATAATTGTTTGGTGACGTCACTGTCCACGTGGTGGTAGGCAAAAAAAAGAAGCTACGTTTTAAGGAACTAAGTGAGGGTGGACACTACGCAGCACAGCAATTCAATCAAATAAAAAAAGGATAAAGTTGTTCTATTTTTCTTGGAACAATAGGAGTCGTTTTGGAGAACATTAAACGCCAAAATTCTCTCTTAACAGCAAGAAAATAAATCCTAATAGACTCCTAAGGGATTTAACTAAAGTATCACAAAAATGGGCAAACGTCTATTTTGATTATGCATTGAAAGGTAACTGATGCAGACTGAAATGAAACTCGCCAATCCACATGGGAGGCAATCCAGAACATTATAGGTAAGCTTCTGTTGTTGCGACTTCAGGCAATGTTTCGTAAAATTTCGACATATCCTACATACATGCAAATTTTTCCGGAGCGATAGGAACGCTTTGTACGCAGAATTGAAATTTCAAGAACCTTTTAGTTGGAGGTTGTTAATTTTGGAGGAAAAGCAGCGACGAAGTCGGTAGCCAATGAAAAGGTCAATTAGAAAGTGCCTTAGACCCACGTAATGCCTCAGACTATAATACAAGGCATGTGATTGGTCAACCTTTGGAAGCCGTTTGATGTTGTGGAGATGGGGGTGGGGGCGGACGCAACAAATTCATCCAGCTGACCGAAATTTTCAGCCTGGTGTCAGTGTCTTTTTCCCAACACCCTTTTGGAGTATGTAGTAGCTGGCCTATTTAATGAAGTTTTAACCAAAATTCTAAAGTTTTTTCGATTACGAAGGGCTACTTAGGTGAGGTTGTAATATTGGTTATTGCGCAGTATAAAGCAAAGATATTCAATTCCTGGCTGGATACAGAAGTTCGAATGAGTCTCTTTTCCGCCACCTGCAACAAATCCAGTCGGTAAAAGGGACTGTTAAGTATGATGCATTTTTTGCAAACTTAACTTCCATAAATCGAAATATATTTTATAGAAAAGCCTACGTGTACTCAGCTGATATCCAAGTAAGTCTTCCTAACATTGTATACTTGAAGAAAAAGTATCTTGAGATATCAAAAAACTTAGTTAATTTCCGAATATTCTTGAAGCCGACGTGCAGTTACACTTGTGTTAAGGGTTTCTGAAGTACATGCCGCATACATTTCTCGGGAATCATCAAACTTGGCACTGGATATGAACCATGTTCGATTCTTCATGCGCAACATTAACAAAAGGACTGATAGAATACTGAAAGACATTTTACAGTCCTAAAAGAGCATACAAGTCCAACATCTTTTAAACCAAAAGATACTCTCACCCTAGGTACGAAATTTCAAGACGAAATAAATTTATGCGTGTTTTCTAAAAGCATATTTGAATTCATACGGGCATCGAAAATCAATGTGAAAAAGTTTTACTACCTAAGTAGTCATATTTTCTGGGTGTCGTGTTTTTCCGGTTGGGTGTAACTAAAATATCTTGCAATTATGCTGCAACCCAACTTTCTAATCGTAAACACATTTCACAATTTCCATGACATAGGTCGGCAGGTAGTTTATCGATACGCTCGGGCGTGTTATGACCTTCACCTTGATTTCCGGCTAAAAAGATGGTGCTTTAGTCTGTAGATGCGTGGACTTGAACTCCATGTCATGCAAATCTCAATCGTAGGAAGCGGGGCTCGGCGCCACATACTATTGCTTGAGACCCTGGCAACGGTTCGCCTCAAAGGGAACAGCCTATGTTGCCTTACAGGTAGTTCCGCCTCAAGAACATCACGACACGTACTACCGCGGCCACCTGGCTAGCATTATACTCTGTTCGCCCAATAGGCTGGCCGGCAAAGGCGGCGAATGCTAACAAACCTTCAAATGAGCTCCTGGATTGGTCAAAACCTGATGAACCACGCGCTGCATTGGGGGATCAAGTCGGAAACGCAGAGCCGCAACCTCCGATGTCGGGGGTCCATAGAAGACCTCATAAAGTGGAAGGTGGTGTGGGGCCGGCAGCAGACACGCGAGTGAATCCTCGGGCAATTTGGAGGACCCCTGGGGTCGTTGGGATGTCAGCACTGCCGTCAACCAAGCAGCAAACTCATCCAGAGCCCGTTTCCAAGGCGTTATGCCGCGGCCGCAGGAAATATCTTTCTCCTTGCTAATAACTGGCGAGTTCTTCAGATGCTGAGGAAGGAGCGGGTGGAGAAAAAAGGCAAAAAGAAGTCCCCAATGAGTAACCTGTGATCAGTCAGAAGTCGGCCCAAATGTAGCGACGGAAAAGTCCGCTTAAAAGGGAACGACCATCAGACAGATGACAGCACAAAAATCGGAGTAAAATTCGCAGTAAAACGGTTGGAAAAAAGAATTTCCTTAAAAACCGGAGATACAAAAAGTTCGAATAATTGTGTTAAAAGAAGTAAACTTAATTTGGCAAAGGTGTACAAAGCCCGTCTAAAAACACAACAGATCAATAAAAGAGCATAAGTAAAACAACGTGAAAATTCCCGTCAGAAGAAACCAAACATTGCTGCGAACATGCAATACGGCAGATAGTTAACTGTCTGGTATTTGCCTATGTTTTCCAACATGGCGCTAAGAGAACTTTACGCATTGTTTCCGTTTTTGAATTGACTGAGAAGTGGTCTTAACTTGATTTCGCGGACGTGGAGTTTTCCAAGACCAAGGTCACCGAGTTTATTACAACAGGGTCAAAGGAATATTCTACCCTCTTGGTGAGCGGTTTCTCTCGACCGTGAAGTTCGAAGTTTGTGGGCGACTTTAAAATGCCAGTGAATAATCCACTAACTTTGGTTCAAACTCGATTTTCCAAAACATAGGATCTTGAGGTTCATATCTTCAGGAAATAGTGCGCTAACTTAAAGCAAATCAATGCGGACAAACCATTTGAGACATTTAGCGCATATTCGACGAATTACATCGAATGCAATAAATCGGATAATCGAATATCGATAAATCCGATTAAGAGGAACTTTTCCCTTGTTTCGTTTAGTATCTAGTACCTTTTTTGAAGAGACACATTCTATTTCTTAAGACCTGTTTTATTCCAGAAAAACAATGAGAGCGTTTTGTGGTGACCGCAGGAAGACAAAACATCGTACAGACAGCCACGTGCACAAGGGGCACATATAGTAAGACGGAATTACATAGCCTAACACCACTGCTTAGGGTAAAATGCTGACTTTTGACTTATAGTGGTAGAAAATGCGCTGATTTACCAAAAGGATGAAATTTATGTATCGACTTCACTCTCTACTGCTCCTCAAATGCACCAGTCGACGGCACTACTCAACTGATTCCACCAACATCCAACGTGCCTAGACGGCTAACGAAGTCTACGCGAGCAGAATCTGCCGTTGGTAGTGGCTGACTAGGACAAATAGCTCGTCTAGGGGTGTACCCAAAATGAGGGCTTATTAGCCATGAGGAATGGTGCCCAAATATCGGCTTTTTTCATCCCCTCCTCTCTCCCATGTACCCATCAATTGCCCAAACTACAGTCCACAAACTACTAACAAGTGGGTACCGTACGAGGCGTGGCACTAAAGTCTTCGTATACGACTTGCCACGGGCATGTACGACAGAAGTCAATGTCGCATGGACAGACTCAGCGACCGCTTTTTCGATGGATTAATGCATCCTCTAGCCAGTTCGGGCTGTTGTACGACAGTTAGACCATCGCGAAAGATATCCACCGTCTTGCCCGACGGAGGTGCGCAGGACGGTAACTCGCGTGTGAATAGGTTTATAGTACAGCGGACTTTCGCAGCATATCCTCTCCTCCGTCACCTACCTGAAGAGTGAGAGAGAGAAAGAGAGAGAGTCAAGAAGACCGGAAACGGGATCGCAAGCAGTGACCGAAAAAGCTGAAAGGTATGTCTACGTGTGCCACACACGTGCCACAGTGAACCACGGTCTGCCACAAGCAAGCATAGGACGACCCTGTTCTGGACTGCGTGGGCGTGCCATTGAGGATAGATTAGGGAGTCATTTCAGTCTCCATCCTAAGAGGAGGACCGAGTTAGTCCGTCACGTGGCCGCCGTCCAAACATGGATTTTGTCGTACCGTAATGTACTCAAGTGCATCATATTACGCATAATGAGGCGGATATTTTGAGTGACATGAGAAGGTAATCCCAGAACCGACATCACTCTCTCCTCTCGGAGACACTAGCCCACTGTCCGAGCCAGATAGCCACCTGCTGCTCGTGTGGCAAACGTCATTTCGATCACCGTAGTTCGAATACGTCCACTGTAAGCTCCATAGCAGGGTGGTGCAGAGACGGTGACTCGGCGTGCATATTAGTGACAGTAGACTTACACAGCATCTACCGCACTCTCCCTTCCCTTACCGCGCACGTGCCCGGCGCCAAGACATGGTCAAGAAGACTGGAGGCGGGGTTGGGCGCAGAGGAATTGGAGTGAGAGAGCGGGGTGCGGCATTAGTCTGTACCTATGTATGCCCAGGCCGGGTACGCGCATCCCAGTTAATAATTACGCCTGTCACACTCTGATTACGCCCCGTGTTGTTCCAGCGCATCTACCACGCGGCCCGTTTAGAGGGTCAAGGTGTGGCACACACAAGCACGCACGTAAACCCTTCTCCCCTTATTATTCCACGGCCGTCAACTTAACCGACTTAGGCCCTGATTCAGAGAAATGAGCAGAAACGCAGTAAGCTACGGACAGACGCAAAGGTACAGAGGTGGCACATGATAGCACAGAAGTCAGAAAGTAATGCTGAACTGAGCAGAAATCGATGTGGCAAAACGAGTGGTCTCTTGCCAAAAACCGCACCAACACCGGCGTTACTAGTACAACAGAGAGAATGACTATCGTCAGCACCAGAGAGAAGCCGCCGGCGTGGACGAGGAGGACAAAGACGCTGCAAAAGACTCTCTGATGTGCTACTGATCGGCTGATAACGTACCTCACGAAGAGTTTGTAGAGTTAAGCGTTTTCCGGGCAGCGGGGTGCAACTTATTGGTGAGCTTGTACCGTCCGCAGCGACCTCAGTAGGGACACCTAAATATGACAGGTAAATAGAATTTAAAAATATGCAAGGTGTTTTTTACACACAAAAAACATATACGGAGGAAATACCGAAGGAGTAAAGGTAATGTTGGCTGGCATGCTGTGGAGCAATAACAGTAAACAGAAATAACCATTTGAATTTGCAGAAAAGACTGGTGGGTAATCGAGTTTTCATTAACCGGGTGCAGTAGATGAACTAAATCATACAATGTGTAATCGAAATTTAGAGTGAGTAGCTTAGCGTAAATTTTGGTCGTGTTATTTTTGGTTTGTAAACTGAATTTCATTTTCAGAAAGCGTTTTTCTAAATAACACTGCATATAGTGAAAAAGAAACACGTAGGATTTTGGCGAAATATGAGGTTACCGGATATCCAAGAAATTTTCTCTGCTATCTAATATCACAGAACAAAATCCGTAAATTTTATGGGTTGAGCTATAAAAGTACATAAATATAACAAAGAATAATTTCAACAAATTTCTTGTGGAACGCAATTGTAATGCATCACATTGTTTTCTAGAAACAGCAAATAAATTCAGCTGTAAGAATATTTTTTACAAATTTCCGACGTTTTTTTCCCCCAAACCAGTATTTAGTTTTATTATGCCGAAACAAAATATGCCGGAAACAAAATACGCAAACCATACTGTGGAGATGGATGCCTAGAACAGCCAATGTTTAACTGGTAGCATGCCATAAGATAATTTTGTATAAAATAGTTTCCGATAATCGTGGATTTAGAAACGCAATGGGCATAAGATTAGCATTTTTCGCAAAATCTCAGTATATATTCGGCCACCTCTTTCTGCAGCTGCAATCTTAGAACGCAGAAGTTAGTATCAGTATCAGTATATTTGAGGGAGATGTAGGTGAGTCACCTTTGAATTCCCTATTTGTACATGCGAGTTGTGGTATCAAAAAAAATAGTATCTCGATATGTTGGCGAGGACAACATAGTTGAAAAAGAGCAGACAGTGAAAAAAAACTCCCGGTGATATTTAGGAGAAAATTTCGCAAAAGACGCTCCAATATAAAACGAATGGTGAGTTCTTCATTTTCAGCAGGTAAGTCAAAAAACAGTCAAAATTCAACATTTTTAATTTGACTTAATCTTGGAAAAAGGTATTGTGCAATATTAGTCAGCTTAATATCTACTTAAAGGGATTTTTAACGAGGTAGCTTAATATAGAAAGTTTTTCAATTGATCATAGGCAGATTAATTGGCGATATTTTTTGGACGTTTATCTTTCTCGACAACAACTTTTCATGTTTGGGTTAATCTAAAAATATACAAGAAACGGCCATTTGCATTAGAAAGAATATCCAATAAGTCACTACTTCCGCAAATACTTGAAAAATATCTTACTTGGATGGTCTTAAATTTATGGCCAATCGCTTGAAAACCCTGAAAATCGTGAAGTATTCACCGGACGATTTGACACGAATTTTAACCTAATAAGTAAATTTGTCGAAAGGCAAGTTTTTTTTATAAACAAATGACGTGTTTATGATATCAACTGATAATTCTATTTAAATCTATTAATCACAAATACAACGATTAAGCACGTTTTCGCAATATGCCGCCACTTTAAAAAAAGATGATAGGTCTAAACGAAGTAATATAAATGTAACCATTTTCTTCAAGTTTTAAATTCGCACAGGTCTTTCCGTTATTATTTCAAAGCTTGCGTACACAGGTGGGTGTCGGTTTGCGACTGATTATCAATCATTCGAAAAAATGGCCCTTCTCATGAGATAAGTCACATACTGCAGCAGACTTCGGATCTACTTTGGAACTGCAGCCTCCCGTGATAAATGCAACAACGTTTGCACCAGACCACACAACATCGATCTCAAACATTTCAGTCAGATTACTGCCACACTTTCGCTTGACTATAGTCGTTAAGGCAGGAGGAGCATAAGATTGGCTAAGATTAAAATTCGGTACAGCCTACAGGCATGGCCGTTAGCTGACTCGTGTCACAGATAGTGGGACGTTGGATGTCAGGGTTTGCTTTAAAAGTTCCTCGTGGAGCACGGCGAAAAGGAGAAGCGCTTGCACTATCAACCATCGAGATAGTTTCAGTAGACGCCGAAGGCGTACATCGACGCTAACCGATGCCTAGTATTTTCTGAGAGGTTCCTTGAAGAATGCAGTGGGATTCGAGAGTTCTTTCCGATCAATGAAACCTCAAGTCTGCCGTTTCCTGTGCCAGTGATGTTGGAGACCGACAGCAGGTTAAGACTTGCAGTGCCAAGAGCCTTTAGACAACCAGTCTTGTTATTACTCGCCAACCATGGCCCTTTACACTAAAGACTCAGAAAAATAAAGTCGAATAAGTGTTATTACTGCGGACGTCAAAACGCTGAACCCACTGAACACTGATCACGCCCATTGTCCTTGTGCATGTAACCTATTTCACATTAGCTGCTGGCACCTAACCCACCGATGCATTGAAATATCCTGTCCTCATAATACGATCCTGTACATCACCGAGGACAAACTGACCACAGAATACAGGCTGTCGAAGAAAACATGACAGATTAAATCGAAAAAAAAAACAACGAAAGCAACAAAGAGCAGTGGTTGCCGATTGCCATAATGGAATTCGAGAATTTGCAACAGTGTGACACGTTGATTAGAGCGTTTACGTTCAGATAGTAACCCGGCTTGGGGAAGAGGCGGAGAGTTGGTTCCAGCATTGCGCATTTTGAGAGCGCGTTAGGTTGACAGTAAAAACCTGCACAGCCAGTTCGGTGAGACACTATTTCGCTAATTCCCGTGCTTCATAGTCTCCTATTTATAAAGACAGCCACAAGGATAACTAAGCTCCTATTTGTTCATCCTCGTTTGTCCGGCTCATGAAAACAGGACATCCATGCAGACACGAGCAATAACAGGCAGACGTAGGAATGGCATCTTCTTCCGGGGTCTTCTACAGCCGGTCACGGCTAGCAAAATACGCGGTCGTTAGATTCAATCAAACAATATCTCTCGTCACCGTCCCCCTCGCAATTCTCTCTGGGGTGCTCGGGTGAGTCCGCTCACACTAGTAACCTGGAATTTTCGTTACCTTTAAGACAATCCGAGGAGCAACCGCCCAAAACGGAGGACGGCGCTAGTCGCTAGGGAACTAATACTCTCAGCGAGACCCGATTATCAGATGAAGAGGTGAGTGCCGGCTACACCTTCTTCTGAAGCGGCCGGCCAAAGGCAGAGCGACGCGACGCTGGTGTTGCCTTTGCCATCCGGAAGGACATTGTGGGATGTCTGCCCTGTCTGCCGCAGGGTATCGATGATCGCCTGATGAGCCTCCGCCTGCCTCTTCGGGGACACAAGTTCGCCAGCATAATCAGCGCCTGACGCGGTGTAGGACAAATTCTACGAGGACCTGCACGCACTCGTGGCGACTGTGCCGAAGGCGGAAAAGTTAATTGTCCTTGGTGACTTCAACACCCGCGTCGGGACAGATAACGCTGTCTGGCAGGGAGTGGTGGGTCCCCATGGTTTCGGTAGCTGTAAAGATAACGGCCTCCTTCTTCTGCGAACCTGTTCGTAACACCATCTCCTGCTGACCAACACCTTCTTCCGTATTCCGACGCGGGAGAAGGCCACGTGGATGCACCCTCGGTCGCGGCGCTGGCAGCTGCTGGACTACGTTCTCGTCCGGAGGTGAGATCGACAGGACGTGCTGTTAACCAAGGCGATCAGCGATGCCAATGACTTGACGGATCACTGCCTCGTTATCTCCAAGATGAGGCTCGGACATCAACCCCGGCGAAGGCCCCAAGGTAAGCGACCACCAGGCAAGTTAAATACTCTTTTGTTAAAGTTGCATGCTCATTGCTTTGATTTCAGCAACCAATTAACACAGAAACTCGAGGATCTGCATGCTCCAGATGATAACGCCACCGTGCATACACGATGGTGTCAACTGCGAAATGTCTTCCAGTCCACCGGTCAGCTGCTCCTCAGATTATCCAAAAGGAAACGAACATTCCAGGCTGCTAGTGCGCGCGGACTCACCCGAGCAGCCTGGAGGGTATGGCACGGGGGACGGTGACGAGGGATCTTGTTTGTTTGAGTCTAACGACCGCGTATTTTGCCAGCTGCGAGCCGCGGTCGGCTGCAGAAAACGTGATACCCAGCATTTATTTAGGGCACCTTTTCTAGCCCAAGCATTACTGTACCTAAATAAAGCTCTTCGGACATCCCAGACAGCTACCGAACTCCAATATGGGTCACAGTTTTGTTTTAGTGGGAGAGCGACCCGAGTTAGCCTGGACCGCCTGGGGTTGCTGTTGCCCCCACCGTAGGACTTTTTGAGAGGGGGGAGATGGGAAGTTCGGGAGTCAGACATATCGGGTGTAAAGGCACACACAACACCAGAGACTTTTCCCTGGTTTAGCCCGTCAGTCGTGACGGTTGTCCGGGGTGCGGCCGCTCGGAAGAACCCAACTTCGAGGAGCCACAGGTGAGAGTTGGGCACCAGATAGAAGCAGCCACAGGAGCATTCACCACCTGTACGAGACAAATGGAGCGACCGAATGCTACCCGTGTGGTGCTACCACTAACTAGTAAACACTAGACCGACAGAAACTAACGGATTAGCTGATGCACAGAAAGGTCCTGCTCTACGGAGCCATCTACGGACATCTGAGCGGCAGATGCGTATGTATAGTAGTTTGGAGTGGGCAAGCACGAAACCCCAGTTCATCGGTTAAATTTTGTGTAAAATGGCGTTCGTTCTTCAGAGGACAAAGCCTTTCTGTCTGTTCCAAGAGTAAAAGTGCATTAGGCGTTCACTCACTTTCAGAAGCTTCGAGCAATCGGGCTCGCCAAC
Source organism: Schistocephalus solidus (assembly GCA_017591395.1). NCBI lineage: Eukaryota > Metazoa > Platyhelminthes > Cestoda > Diphyllobothriidea > Diphyllobothriidae > Schistocephalus > Schistocephalus solidus. The sequence goes on along the minus strand of WEDG01000059.1, from coordinate 169,636 downwards.
TGGCAACGACTTCCTTCAGTTGTATTATAATCGCTATGGCCTCGGAGAGTAGGGGTTTGTAGCGGACATCCGCAAGTGAAAGCATTCTCACCGCAGTAGGGTTGGTGTCGCATTTCACAGACGAGAGGAGGCCAATAGAGGCCATCAAGCTGCCCAGTGAGGAGTCAACTGCCGTAATGACACGAGTTTTGTTTAGTACCCTATAAAAGGAAGCATAAAACAGGAAATTTAAAAAGTGGACACCAGGGGAGTGGAGTGGTTGTGAATGGTAGAGATGACTCCTACAGAAAAACCCGAATTGGACCCATTAGCACTGACGCTGGTGTAAAGGCAGCCAGAATTGAAGGCGCCATGACCCAGTGCGGTACATGCCCTGCGATCGTCAACAAATGCTGTTCATTTGACTCCACCAGATCCCTCTAAAGGAAACACATTCGGCCGAGTCTTTACCTAGATAGAAAAGCGGCAGTCTCAAGTCGGACAGGGATTCGATAGGATGAGAGCTCAAATGACCTTCCTTCGAGTCGACGGAGCGCGTAACCTTACTGTCTGAGTGAGCATTTTTCTTATTTAATGACATACAGGTGGTGTAGGATCGGCAGTGGATTGCCATGTTAGAGATTTGGCTTGTGAACCGACGACGCCGCAGCATGCTCCAGACACAGGTGTTTAACACCCTAGATCAGCGGCACGTAGCGAGTGAGTTTTACAGTCGCAATGCAAGGTAATCTTGGCGGTTTAGATTGACAAAGGAGACAAGACAGTTTTCTTTTGACGCCGCTTAAGGCATAAACCTACCAGAGAAAGTTTGACTTTTTCCCACGTAGTATGCTGGTGGCCGACTTCCATGTTTATTTATGCGATATTAAGAGTAAATAACAATAGCTCATACCATTCCGTCCGCAAACCCTTCCTCATGACGTACCGGATAGTTTCACCACCGATTGCCCTATCGAAGACTCCTCTTGTACAGCTTGCTTTTTGGCGTCAATTTAAGTGCTGACTTTTCAAAACAGACCGAAAACCCTGAACTGAATAAGGACTAGGTTATTCATATATTTGCTGAAATTCTAGATTACCCAACCAACTATGCAAATAACATGACCAACAAAGACAAGGGAGACTAGAATGGCCATTTCTGGCTTATTAGCCGTCATTAGCCAGCCATACCCAACCCCTGGTGCTGCACTCGAGGCCTGAACCCAGGACCTGTTGGTTCTAAATCCGACGCTCTACTCACTGGGTCATTGCAGTCTCCCTTGTATTTGTCGGCTATGCGGCTGCTGGCGTAGCTCGAGAGTGAGCCCCAACGCCCAACGGGACGATTGGGTCCTGTAACCGATCAGTGAACACCTACTTACCATATTCAACCATCTATATCTGGATACCACTCTGCCAAGAGAACCTGACTTGCCTGACACGTTAACAGAATCGGCAAACTTACGCAGACAATGCTTCTGCCACGCAAGCTTGGGAAAGTGATCGCAGAAACTGCAGTAAAGGCTTGCCGATTAAGTTGTTGTACGGCTGGCAGGCATAACTTCGATAGCTATGAGATTGAGCACTTATAGAAAATGCAGGAGTCAGCACACGTCGTCCGGCTGTTCAACCTCCTGCGTGAACTGCTACGGATTTACTTTCAAACCGACTAGATAAAGGTGTTAACTTACTTGAAGAGACTCAACGTCTGAGAGAAGGCAGGTGAAGTAGACAAATCGCCTGAAAGCCAGTTCCTGTAGATGTCCGGAAGCTAGAAGACGGAGAGATCAAGAGAGGACGATATGATTTAAGCCGACACGTTGGAAGTGACCACAATGTCAGGACGCGATTATCCCAGGTCTTTCTGGCTCGCGGAGATAGAGTATGGGTTGGCTGTCGATCCCTTTTGAATGCAAAGGGTCTGGGCTTCGTGAGGCATCACTAGCTAACAACAACCGTTCCTCGGTAAATACACAAATACCGTTCGCAGTTGATTTGCAGTTTCTGAATGCTGATGACCACTGAAAACTTCTTCTGTGGCGATTTCATATATTCAAAATTTTCTTTCGAAAAATGGGCGGGAGCCCCTTGGCACCTAAGGGTACGCTTCTTTTCTTATCATGCCATTCGCAGGGGAGTAGCATGCAACATCGATTCACCGAAGCGCCCAAATGTCGGCGAAAGGATCGTCTACAGAGTTATGGGTTAAGGGTTTCCTTGCACTAAGACGAGTGTTGACTCAACTGTAGGCCTAGTGTTTAGTGAATCGAGGTTCAATAATGCGCGGTGTGTCCAGCATTACCCACGACCTATCAACTGCGGCGTCACAATTACGTACTCACCGGTTGCTACAGCCGCAAAATAAGCAGTACAAAATGCCTGCCGATTTTTTTCATATGTTTGATCATTTGATTAGTGCACACGCAAAGTTACGGCGAACTATCCTGAACGGTTATTTAGGACTTTTCTTAGGACACCTCGCCAACGCACTCAAGCAAAATAACCCTAATGACAAGTTATAGTGCCATGCACTTGTGACGATTATGTTGGTTTTCATGAAATGTTAACCGGCATTCTGAAATGTTTTGTTTAGATAAGGAAGGGTTACTTCAGAAGGATCCACTATTTTGCGGCCTAACCAAACAATATTTGGCGGACAAACCAGGGTGCCGGCTTTTGAGAGCATTTATTCTTGGCCGACCGCAAAAACCACACTTGGCAAACATTAGTACTGATTTGCAATTTTCTTATAAATTCAAATATATTGTTGATAGAAATCAGACACACAAATACTGTTTCTTAAGCTCATTTGGTAGAGAAGCACATTTCCTTCAAATAATATCCTCAAAGGAAGGGTACGTTGAGGTTTTAAAAAATTCTTTTCAATTCCCGAATAAGCTAAAGCCCGAGGTGATCTGCCATGGCATTGACGGTTAAGATGTTCAGTCTACAAGCGGTATGCTTTCCGTGGAATGAAATCATATATTTCTCCATGTAACTAAGAAGACACCATACAGTAATTACGCAATTTGGCAATAAAGGTGGGTTGTGTTGTAAACTTCAGGAGGCCCATTAATAAAAGAACAGATGTCATGGAAATTTTACGGTCCTAAAAATATCATAATAAAGAAAGTTTTTGAAACGTAAATATACCTTTACTTTAAATTTAAAAAAATTAAAGGTGTGATCTTCTACCAAATGAGCGCAAGAACTAATATTTTATCTAGGTTTTTTTGTAAAATCAATACAGAAATGCATACTATGCCAGTATTCATTTTTAACCAAAGCGTAGTTTTTGCAGACGACCGAAAAGAAGTTCATTTAAAAGTCAGCATCCTCCCGTGTCCGAAATATCATGTGATTAGGCCGCATGATGGTCGACCTTACCAGCCTATTAAAGCAATTTCTTCTAATCGAAAAGGCCTCTCAGAACTTTGGTTAAAATTTCACTAGATCGGTCATGGATGCATGGCGGGAATGTGTGCGTTCAGCAAGTTGACGCTAAGCCGGAGACCGGGAAACTTACTGGAGGAGAACTCAGTCAATCGATGCTCAAACTAGCGCCAGCATACACGGCCCTGCGCCGCCATCCCTAGGCTTGTCTTGTGCACCCTATAACTATCGCTTGTTTTGTTGTTATTCATACACTAATTCAGAAGCTCGGAATAATATAAAAATTCTTCCGGTGCTCATCTAGTCTTCTTCAGCTTTCCTCACCTGCAAACGGAACATCCGTCTTGATTCGTACTTAATTTATTTGTTTGTTAGCTCTCGGTGTGGCAAAGACAGACAATTTTATTCCGGATAGTAGTAGACAGCTCATTCTTTATAACATCTTTTGCGGAGAAATATGCCTTTCTGTACGGACGAAATTCGTTATGGTTGGTAAATTTAACAAGTAAAAAGCATTTTTTAACTGTAAGATTTGAGAAAACCAACTGGCTTGATTTTCCGAATAAGCCGTCAGCAAGCGGTTCTACTACACGCTCTTATTTAATGTCTCGCTATAGATTGACTAAATAAAGAACCGTGGCAAATCATCGATGGCAAAGATATTTATACATAGGCCCGCCGCAAACAACCACCATTTCTGGTCAGAGAGCTTTGCTTGTCCGAGGATTCTCGTGACATGAAGCACTCCAGTAAGTACGACAGTTTGACAGTTCGGTAATGTCAACTGTAAGCTCCACAGCGGAGTGGTGTAGGGACGGTGACTGGCGCTGGATTATGGTGAAAGTAGACTTCCACTCTAATTACCTCAAGCTCTGTTCCACTCCCCATCACGGCCCGGTGTCCAGACAGAGGCCGGAGGTGGAAAGGGGCAAAGGCCCACGAACACAGCCAAAAGGGTGGGGTGGTTCAGATCCCAGTTGAGTGGGAGTGTCATAAGGTGCATTGCTGCCTGTCGCTCAGTCCGCCAGTCTGTCACACCATACAAACGCACACACTGGGCTGACCACGCGGTCCGAGTTATCGCGTCAGTTGGATACCTTACAAGCAACGGCCCTTAGCGCACCGTGACAGGTTCAAGCACGTCAGGCTGTTTATATGGAGCGAAAAATGCACTGAGCCGTCCATCTCACTCTCTCCCTCATCCCCCCCCACAATCAAACCACCGCTCGAATCGGTCAGTTGTCTGAAGTGGAAGTTGGCGGACGACACCTACACCAGCCACAACTTGACAATGTCTCAAACGGACGATATGGTAAGTACTCTTGATAAACATAATGCCACTTATATGGTACAAAACTGTTTTACAATTTTATATTAGATGTATGAGCTCATTTCATTAATTTGATAATTACTTACCAATTAATTATTCACTAGTTTATTGGCAATTACTAGTCAAGTTCAAATTAATGTACTTTAGTAATCTGATTCCATTTATCTAAGACAGGTAGATACGAAATAAAGTAAAAATATGGGAGAACAGAGAATAATTAAAATCGCTTCATTCCTTAATGAACAATACAGGAATGTGACTTACCGTTGAAGCTAAAGGGCGAATTTCCAGGCAAGCAAAGAGGGCTAACAACCAACTGAGTATGCGAGGTACGAGTAACTGATTAAGCCAGTGGCTCTTCAGACACTCGGTAAAGACGTCAGATAGGGAGTCGGCAGCCGCTTCTGCAGCAATTTCTGCACAGGAGGGGTAGGTGGAAACAAGTTCAGTGAGTTCTTCGTGGTTCAAGGAGAGGACGTATGCACTGGATATGTCTAACGCTTTCAATAGTTGAGGATGCTGGAGATTTTGGTAGTGCGAAAGCATACACGCCTAGGCAAAAATTAACGCAACAAATCAGAAAATGGGTCGATATTGTTGGGACTTAAGCAAGCATGAGCAAGTTAGATGAATCCCCGTCAATTAACTTACTTTCACTCTCTTGAGAAAGTTTTCAATTGAGTAGTCGACGCACATGTAAATGCTATCGATCACAAAGTTGAGCACGGAGCGAGACATGCGAAATCCGGGGATGTGTAGCATCTAAAATGTAAAATTTATTGGCTTGCAAAAAGGTCTACTGCGTGTGCATTAAGTAGGCGCTTTATTTTCATATATTACCTCTGTCAGGGCAGCTTGAAGAAACACGGTCGGCGAGGGCGTTCTGAAGCGCTTGATGGCTAGACGAGAGAGAGTCGTGGCATCGCAGCGGACCTCCAGGCCCAGATCAGCAGCACCGGAAAGTCCAAAAACAAAACGAATTGGTATTGTACCAAACATCTTTTGGCGACTTAGTGTGCAGTTTTCTTTGTTGGACGAGGATTGGGGTGTAGCGCAGGCGGAAGAGTAGACAAATGCCAGTTCGATAAAGTCTCGAAGTACTGTGGCTGAGATCGTCTCTATTGCCGGTATAACGATCACCAGGGGCTTGAGAGCAGTGGATTTAGTTGACTCTCCTAAAAGATAGTTACGGTAGCTGCTATGAGAGGTTTTGCACTGGAGGACACGTGACACGACAGCAGTAAAAAGTTATTTATAATTACCGTGATTATAACAGTTTTACACGAAGGACTGACTTAAACGAACCCTTCACAAATCTGTATTTTTATTTGTGAGTAAAACAAATTTCCTCCACACCAGCTAAGATTCTGCAAGAAAGTTAGCAGTTTATATAACGGATGAATTCATGCATGACAAGAATTCAAAGTGGAGGAAAGTAAATAAGTGTAAGACGAAAGTCAAATAGATTACAGGCAACGTTTAACGGCTAAGTTAGTGAAAGTTGGAGAGCAGCATGACCAGGTTGATTAACCACACACCAAACGCACATGCAAGGGAGCGTTCAGCTAGTACCCTTTCTGTGTGCTCCCTAAAAGGGCCGCGTGCCACGTGCACTGGACCAACACGGAGCCTAGATCAGGGTCCGGCAGGCGTCATTTGAGTTGAGCTCCTATAACGAATGCCGAACATAGGGGAGGGGGCGTTATGGCACGCGTGGATGCAGGCTCATGCCGCAACAGCCAGTCTTCACATTTATGGCTCTCCCGCTTCGCGGGATCTGAGTTAGACGTGGCGGCACGGTTGGGGACGTCTCTGACCGCACCAGCCACCTTCATCCGATTCCACCTCCGGTCTTCTTGGCTCTGTTTTGACACCGGGTTCAGTCGTGCAAGGGAAGAGAGAGTGCGGTTGATGCAGTGCAATTCTACTATCACTGAAAACTAATTAACGCTTAAGTCACCATCCCTGCATCACCCTGTTGTGGAGCATACGGTGGACATCGCCAAAATCGACGGTCGAAATGTCACCCGTGCTGGGAGTACTGCAGATCACTCGGTAATCATTGAAAGCCTGCTGCCAAGATATAAAAATTACGCGATTATTTCGCTGAAGCGCAGGTCAAATATTCATATCAGCTTTGGGACCGAGGCTGAGGTTTAGGCCAAAAATCTACCTCAAGTTCGCATATTAAATTCTGAGAAAAGAAATTTTAACAGATGACGGTGGGGGCTGTGTCTCCAGTTAGCCCTCAGGCCTGCCATTCGGTTTAGGGTTGGGACCTAAATTTAGATTTAGGGGTTAGGCCATCAGGTTTTCAACTTCAATTACATCTCTAGACGCAGACAGCACGACAATCAATGTTAACAATATATTTACTGTGGACTGAAATCAGTTCATCCGGATATCTAACTAACGAAACGTTTTTCATTTTTTTCGCAGGTCTATAGTTCAGGATTTCTCGTATATAGAAAATGCTCGCTGACTTTTTTACGCTTACATTAACGCTATTCCCGTTGTACAGGAGTCCTAACCTCCCAATGTTCTCAATGGGACCATGTGCGCATATTAAAATCGTAGGTCATCATAAACATTCCTGGTTTACGCAAACAAACAGATTTTAGAGCATCCCGCACTCGTTCACGTTGTCTAGCCGACTGTTAAATTGGTCCCCAGCGAACCCTGAGAAGACAGCCGTCACTTTTCTTTTAGCAATTTCCGCATAATGTTCACTGAATCGGCAAATAACGCAGCAACGTTGGCTACAGCATCCAAATCAGTTGGTGTAAGTACTTCTTGATACCACTTAAGACCCGCTGGATCAAAACGGGTGCCAAATCAAGGGATGCACGCCCATCAAAAATGACACGCGAGGAGATGTGGTGGTGGCACAGCTAGACGCAGGCCCACGACACCCCAGCCAGCTGCGTCCTCTCCCGCCTCTGGTCTTTTTGACTCTGTCTTGACACCCGGCAGAGGAGAGGAGAGAGAGAGAGTGCAGCAGATGCAGCGCAAGGCACCGTGTGTGCACCCACCCTGTTGCGGGTCTGGAAACAAGCGATCTATGATAGATTATCAAACTGATTACATTTGATTAATGACGTTCAGGTGGTTAGTGGGAGGTACCTCAGGCGTCATTACATTACTGCGTTACGTAACAACCGTTTTCACAATCAGAATGTGTAGCTTAGTTATTTTGGGAAAGTAAAACAGAATAGGTTTTGAGGAAAAGCGACAGTCGTTTATATTCAGACAATTTCCCACCTACCATAGATCGCCTCAGTGTCTACAGGTATCTCTCTAGCAGACAACACTAGAACAAAGGCGAAAGATTTGCCGACTTTAAACCTACATTTTTCCCTCTATTTAAATCTAGCTAGGCAGTATGCGGATAAACAGAGCTATTATCTGAAGAAAATAAGCACAGTTTTCTTTCTCTTTGAGGATTCTGACTGTTTAACTTGTCATCTTATACCCAAAACAGTAATAACGCCAAGGGGCATTATTTTATTTCATCAGCCACGTTAGGAGGTCGGCTTTTGGACGAACTTCATTCGGACCGCCGGCCAAAACCATACCCTGCAAAAATTGGCTACTTAAGTGAAGTTCATTTTTCACGGATTTTCGCTGTCCGTTTTCATTCAAATATATTATACACACAAAAATATTCCTTCTTGCAATCCTTTGGTAGCCAATCACACCTTCAAATTTTATGCTTGAAGAAAGCGTATCTTTCGGTTTTAAAAAAATTATAAATTGCCGGGAATTTTGAACCCTACCGGCCATTGAACATAAATTCAAGGTTTTAAAACTATATTCTGACAGAAAAAAGCACATATTTTTCTGCACTATGTGGAAGAAGTAACATAGCTCTCATATAATTTTGCAATGCATATAAAACATGTCGTATACCTTGTAGGCAACATTAATAAATTGACGGATACGAGGTATTATGAATGAACGCTTCGTGGTCTTAAAAAAGCCTATAAATAGAAATTTTTTTAAAAAAAGAAATATCCGCTTTCTTCAGGCATAAAATTTGGCTACCAAAGGAGCACAAAAAATAATTTTTGTGCATGCTTGCTATCAAATATAAGTACATTTATAATGGCAGTCAAAATCATTGGGAAAAAATTAAAATACTACATGAGTAGGAATTTTTGTAGAGTATACTTTTTTTTCGGTGGTCAGAATGAAGCTCGTTCAAAAACTAGCATCCTACCGTTACTGAAATCGATAATCGAGACGACAACCCTACTTAAGTAATTTGTTCGAAACGATAAAAAAAGAAATTTAAGAATTCAGTTGACATTTAATGAGAAAGGGAATCTACTGCAAGTAACCCAAAAAGAAGACACATTAAGGCGAGAAAACATGCTGCCATATTTTCCTTCCATGTTTTTTTTTTACATACCACTTGCAGAGTTGGGAACTTTCGCAGAGAGCCTTTTGGACACTTTGGGAGCAGCAGCAGCAGCAGCAGCTGGGGTGGTAGATGTTGCATCCTTTCTCTGCACGGTAGGCTTCCGCTGGTCTGGTGTGGTTTTTTGGTGGTGATGAGATGCAGTCGCTACAGACTTTTGCTTAGTTGGGTGGTTGCTGGTCCGAAGCGGTAACGGCTTAAGGGATTTCACGCTTTGGTTGGCAGCGACGTTAGTGGGCACTTTTTTCACCGCCATTTTTCTTGACACTCCAAATTCTAGCATGGAAAACAGTTATTAGCAACACAGGGAATAGAAGTACGCGTCTCAGAGTGAGTGATTTGAAGCATTTGCTTGTAGAACAGAAAACAGGGGTGATGTCAGAGACCACCAACAATGAAATCCAGAATTAAGTACACCATAAGTATGATAGGTTGGCTTTCGAAAACGATGGGATTTCGAAGCTGAGCTGCTTTATGCCTCTCCATTCACGCGTGGACATATTTCTGTGTCCATTGGTTGATGAACGCTCACCGATCGCTAACGGAACTCACTCATCCCGTTAGGTCTCAAAGCCAGCCCCGCCAACAGCTAGTATCATAGGCAGATTATGATTGTCGGCAATGACAGGGGGTTGGATATGACACTCGCTGATGATGGCTAATAAGCCAGAAATGGTCATTCCAGTCTCCCCTACGTTTGTCGGCAATATTCATTTGCATATTTCTGTCTTTACGCAGAAGCCTAAACTATTTCTTTGATTATCTCTACCACGTTATTGCACCAATCACGGATACCGTCCCAAATGCATTAAAGACAATGGGATCTCGTGCTAACTAGGCAACACAACAATCCACATTTTTACATCTGTCGCTTGTCTTGAACTATCGTTTTTTTGGGAATTTGGCAAAAATGTGAGCGCACTACACTCCTGTACGCCTCAGCTCAAAATTGACTAGTACTGGCAAGGCCTTTATAAGGTCACGTCTGACAAGGTATCCAATCAATGCTATAGTGATCACAAATGCTATGGTTGGTATTCGAAGTTATCCAACCTTTTTGGTTATTGTAAGTTTTGTATTGGTGATCGACAAACTTCTTCTAAGTACTTCTGAAAAATGGACACTGGGACAGGAGTGTAGTGGCTAACTGCGTTGTTTTGCTCATCGTTGTAAATAAGCCATACTCCAATTGAACAATGCATGGTCAGAGGTAAGCAAGTCGGAATTCTCCAGATAATCATAGCACGTGAACTTGTCGATATGAGGCAAAAGATACCAAAAATAGCACTTAAGTGGACTTGCGTGACTGGTGACACAGACAATAAGATCCATTGAGTTTACATACAAGAGTGTGGACGATTTATGTTGTAATATTTACAGCTACTGTGCACATACGACTAATGAAGTAGTATATTTTGTCTATCATTGGTTGTTGAATATGCAGAAACCAACAAGTTAGGGCATAAAATTTAAAAAATACAGACCATTTCTTAAAATCATTCTGCAGGAAGGTATCCCCCCACCTCAGAACCTAATTTCTGAAAGAGAAAGACTGGAATGGCCACTTCTGGCTTATTAGCCTTCATCAGCCAGCCATACCCAACACAAGGCGCTGCGGCGCCCTAGGCTCAAACTCGCGACCTGTTGGGCAGAAGTTCAACGCTCTATCTACAGGGCCAAGAGCTCGTTGTCTTGGTCTGAACACACATACACACTTTCAAGGCCTTTGTGACTGCGTAAAATCTGAACCTAGACACTGGCTGATCGGTCTCGATTAGGAGAACAAGATAGTGTCTGGAGATGAGGGTTTAAAGAAGTAGGAAAGGTATGTGAAACAGGTCACAACTCCAGGCGCTTTATCGCTCTATTCGGCCTGTAGGAAGGAAGCGGTCGTGTTGTGGAATGCGGATGCGGTGCCAGTCACCTAACGCAGACTGTCTGTTTAACGTACTTCGGGCATCAGATAACGATAGCATTAAGAAGGAGGGTCTTCCGTAAGGATGACTGATAGGGCCGCCCACTTAACCTAAGTAGACTTGCGGTAAATTTCGAAAAGGGTTAAAACTACTGTGGCTTAACCCTAAAACTAATCGTAACATAAAACTAAACTGTAACTTTGATTTTAACCCAAACCCTACCCTAAGCCTAAAGCCTACGGTTAACACAAACCCAAACCTTAACACCTAACATATTGCTGGCCCTAATCCTAGGCATGGCCAAAAACCTAACCCTAAACTTAGCACTAACCGTCACTTTCATCCTATACCAAAGTACCCCGAATTGGACACAAAGAACATGCACTGCCGGCTGTCCCTATTTCCGTGTTTTGATTGGGTCTTCTTCGATAGAAACCAAATAACCTAAGAAATCAGACGGGAGAGCTTGGTCGGCTCTGAATCGTCAAAGCGTTAAGTGCAGTTAGTCGAGCAGAACAGGAAGTGGCGTGTCATAGCCTGTTTGTCGGCCGTGGGTTAATCGATTTAGTTTTGTTCGCTGCCTCGGCTCTCTGGAAGTTTGGCGGGCAGTTTTGCTGCGGGCTTTACGAGGCACTCCCCTAAATAGGGTAGACGGGGGATGGTTGAGACTCTGTCAGTGTTGCTCGGTTTGGCGGCTGTTTGTCTTCGTTGGGTGATTTTGATCTCGAGTTGTATCTGTGCGGGTTACTTGACTTCTGCGAGGCCGTCTTCTCCTGAGCTTCGGAGTATACAATGATGCAAGATAGTCCAGATGCACCTGAATACCACGCCGCGAACATTAACCGTTCCCTTCTCCAGTTGCCTCGGTCTAAGATGCTGCCGCCCTGAAGATCGAAAGTATGGCCACTTTCTACAATGTGCGTTGCAAGCTGAGAGTGTGGACCTAGCCTCCAAGACGCTGATTTGTGCTCCCGTGCTCCTCACTGCTGGAGTGACTCGTAACGCCCGCCTGCCAAACATTCGCCAGAGCTCCGCAGCGGACAAAAAACAATCAGCCCGAAGCCCGAAGCGGACAAAAAAACAATCAGCCCGAAGCCAACAATCGTTGTTTAGCACGATTTATTGGACCTAACAAATCACGTCACCTGCATCCAGTCCGTAACACCCCAAGGACAGTCAGAATTAGTCCGCCCACTCTGGCAGCTTGAAAGGTTTGTTCTCCTTTTGGAAATACGAAGAGCGACCGGTCGGAAAACGAGGACAACGCCAGTTACTTGAGAACTGGCGCACTACCAGGTGAACATGACCGCTTTCAGCGACACCTGAGTCCCTCAGCTGGTGGAAATGGGTGCAGGCAACATCTCCTTCTGGAGCGGCCACCCAAAGGCGATGCTGTCGTCACCTTTGTCATCCAAAACGGCATCTTGGGACGACCGCTCTGTCTGCCACAGGGTGCAAAAGACCGGTTGATGACCCTGTGCCTGCCTGCTCGGGCATACAACTTCGCCACCACCAGCATCATGGGCTACACATCCAACAAATAGTGCGAGGACCTGCAGGCCCTCTTGGCGACTGCGCTGAAGGCGGACAAACTGATTGCCTTGGCATCTTGGCGGTTGAAACGAAAACGGACACTTTCTTCTGTGAACCTGCGCAAAAAATCGTCCTTTCCTGACCGAAAAATTCCCCTTTCCGCCATGACAAAAGGCAAGGTTGATACATCGACAATCGCAGTGCTGGAACCTGTTGCACTGTGTTCTCGTCCGGAGGCGAGCTCAACAGGACGCGCTGGTGACTAAGGCGATCCACAATGCCGATGGCAAGACGGATCACCACTTCGGCATCTCCAGACAGAGACTCCGACTGTACCCTTGCAGACGACTACAAGGGGGGACTTTGAAGGTTCTCATCTAACGGGATAACTCGGACCTCGAGACAAGCCCAATGCGTTTGTGTGGAGTGGCAGGCTACAATGGATCCTTCTTAACGTGACCCCCATGGCACCCACTTACGTTGGACCCGAGCCGGTGTGGTAGAACGCCTACATGCGGTTCTGGCTGCGCCAGTCACCTGTGCCCTCTACAGCAACCAGTTTTCTTGACTTAGTCATCACATCGGGCCCATGTGGGTAGAACAGTGCGGTAGATGCAGCGCAAGTCTATAATTAACTAATGCTTGCGCAAGTCACCGTCCCGGCACCCCTTTGCTGTGGGGTACACAGTGGACCTCGTCGAAACCGACGGTCGATCTTTAAAAATACGACGGACAACCTATAATGGCACCGACTTTTGTGAAGAACAGATGAACCGACGTAAGCCCATGTGTCGACCAAAAAGGTGTATCGGAAAAGAACAGACTTAAAAACGATTGGCACTAAATCCTTCACGAAATACGACCATTTCTATGTATTAAAACTATAAGTAAAAGAAAAGTTTCATGACTCACGGTTTTCGTCAGTAGCAGAAGCAGCAGGTGTTGCTAGTGGTCTGCTACTGTGTTCTAACACCTAAAAAAGAGGACCTTAGCGGTAAAAGGAAGTCATTAGAGTGCAATAAGGCGGACAGAAAGCATGACCCTTATGTCCAAGCAGGATTTATAAGAAGTTTTAAATAGCGTGGCAACAAAACCACTACCGGCAAGTTGGATGTGCTGACATTTCTGGGCAGAGGCTTATAGAGATGTTCAAAAAGATAACGCTGGAGAAAATGCATCAGTTTCTGGAAAGAACAGAACTACGGTCTACTTAACTAATTGACATGGCTCGGTTTCGTGAAGGGATGGTAAAATAGAAAGTGGTAGGTATTCTATCCCATGCATCAGTCATAGACCATAAAAGTTACTTACGTGTACGTCGTACCACAAAGAAATGGCAAGGAAAGTTGATTTTAACGAAGTTGGGAGGTCCTAAAAATACCCAAAAAGCAGAAATTTGGAACAATAAACTCTGAAGAGTGTAAGCAAACTGTCAAGATATACTGATGATTGATTTTGATAGCGAAATTTAATCCCTCATACATACCAAAGAAGGCTTTCGTTTAGGAGAGTTCGGCTCTAGCTGGGAGCAGAACAGCTCATTTGATGAATTGAGTTGATTGTATATGGCAGCGATGATACCTCTGGCAGTCGAGACATCGGTATCGGATTCCAACAAAACTACAATTCCTCCTGCAGTAATGATCAGCTCCCGCAGTTGTGCGTACAGCGCACTGTGGTCAGGAGTATTGACACTAGCTAGTAGCACGGCCGTAGGTATTTGTCCACTGGAAATGCCGACCACACCCGATCCCTTGACAACATAGCCAGCTACGCTACGGGTTAAGTCCTGTGACAGAGTCGAAAGCTTCCTCTGTAAAAAGCAAATTATTAGCGTTGAAATGGAGTGCATATACTTCTATGGCCTTCGAGATTATGGACCAGTCCTGAGTAAAAGTTAATTCATTCGGGCTGAGGTGCGATGCAGAACCTAGGTGGAGAAAAGAGTGTACAGAGGGATGCACTCTGATTTTTCGAGAAGAAAACGAAGGATCAGTGTAACGTACCTTGTTGAGTCTTCACGAAAATCTCCATATTCTGTAACAAAACAACACTAATGTAAACTAAAGTGTGGAGTGAATGAGTAGCGGGGCTACGAAGTAGCTAAAGAGCATAGGTAAAATTGAAAGACGACGGGAGCTATCTAACCGTAGCTGGAAGATGTTACTTAGAACCGTAATATGCCAATATCGGCGAGTCGCAAATGGATACTACGTCAGTATTTGTGCCCAGAAGTCGTTTTAACCAGGATGGCAGTTTAGCCGTCGTTGGCAATGATTTTCCCCACGTGCGTCACATCAAGGTGGGCGCAGGAGCTGTGAATTGTGCATCAATTGGTTTATGATGATAATAGGCTTGTACCGTATCTACCACACTCTCCCTTCCCCCACCCACCAAGGCCCGGTCAAGGTCAATAAAACCTGAGGAGGGATCGAACGCAGTGTTTAACAGAACTTAAACTTTGCGAGGCACCAGTCCACTGACCGAACCGCTCAGTCAATTGATGTGGATTGGCGTCGTAGTTGACAGAACTGAAAAACTCGTCTGCGCGTGCTACACACTGCCTGGTCCACCAAACAACTCATTAGGCTTTCTGCCTTGTTTAATTTCTGAGGAAGTTAGTGGGCCAACTTGCAGTCAATCCTTTGGAACAGACCTTTTTCAGGCTCGGTCTAGATTTTCACATAAGGGTGGGTGGCTCGGATTTGATACGCAAGAGTGCCGTAGAGCCCATATTAGGGAAGTATTGGAGTCTGACTCTCACTCGGTCACTACACGAAGGGGGGTGGTGAATAGTGATATCTCTCAAAAGAGCTGCTCAGACATCCAGAAGACTGACGAACTCCACTATGGATCACGGATATCTTCATATGACTTAGTCCATCGGTCGATACGATTGCCGGGGTGTGACCACAAGACAAGGTTTAGCTTCGGTAAACCACAGCTTAAAGCTTGATGTCAGTTAAGGGCCGCAAATAGCTGTCACAGCCTGCAGAATTCAACTAATGCGAAGATATTCAGCTTGTTATGTCGTTCTGATAGGAACTGCCCGTCAGATGGAAGCTTAAAGTGGGTCGGCAGATAGATAAGGTTGTGCAGAAAGTACCAAAAAGTGAGTAAGCCTCTATTGCTCGCTCAGTGGTTTAATAGAAACGAATGTTGTCGACTACTTTGGTTAAGCACGTCAGTGACATGAACCGCTAAAAAGACTATCGAAACTGATGTCCTGGCTATTTCACCTTGTTAGCATCAAATTATGATGAGCAAGGAAATGTTTGAATGCACACTCTCAAGCACACTCAAGAGGTAGATCATGATCGAGTAGAATGGGTTGGGCTGTCCACATCCGCTGCGACTAATCGTCAAGCAAGAAGAAGAAGTATAATTTGTGACATCGGACTGCATCAGATACGAGCAAGGTTGTACCAAGTACGAGTTATACAGACAGTTGTCTGCAATTCCTGGATTCCAAGGTTGGTGTCTCCATTCACGCCTTTGGTACGCCACATGACAATTCGACCATCGGTTTCAACGAGGTCCACCGTGTGCCTGAGAGCAAAGCGGCGCGGGGACGGTAACTTACGCTGCCTCTACCACACTCTATCGTCCCTCACCCACCCGCGTCCGGTGCAGGGGATGGAGTCAAGAAAACCGGAGGCAGGATGAGGCACAGGTGACTGACACGGTGAAATCCGCACCTGAACGTACCTTATGTGCTACTTGGTCCACAACCAACACTTGGCCCAGATTTTACCCAGGAAAAGGATAGGAGCAGCGTGTCAATCTGCCCATTATACACCCCCTGGTCAACCCATACACCAGGCCAGGGTCTATGTATATATAAAGGAGTGCAGCACAGATCGCATATGTAGCTGAGAAGCCAAAGGAAGAAAAACCAAAGAACACACTGCTCGTGTGAGAGGTGCCGGTGTTGGTTGGCGAAGGAGGAGTGTATGTATGATGCAGGCGTCGGTGAGGAGACAGTGGTGATGAGTGCAGACCTGTGGTGATTTGTCGCAGATTTTCGTGGAGACGCATGTGACCGAGTAGGGCAGTGAAAGCAGTCGAGGCGGTGGTCTCTGAGGCGTTTTGGTGCTCCATACACTAGCTCGAGAGTCTCTGTGCGATGGGTTCGCAAATTACCGAACAAGCCGATACGTGAGGTGAATGTAGTTTTCGTGGAGGTAACAGGCGGTGGGACCTCAGACATGGTCTCAGGGGTGGTGGGAGCGAGATACGTAGTGTCGGAGGTGGTCGTCGCTGTGATCGATAAAGGGGTTGCAGCAAGGAGGGTGGTGCCAGTAATCGGGAATCGGCAGTGTTATTAGCAGCGGTAGAAGTGGTTGTCATCGTGGACGTTGGGGGGGTTAAGTCGGGAGTGAAAGCAGGGGTATTCGTCGATTTAGTAGTTGAAGTTGTCGGATCGTTGTTGCATTGAGTCCGAAGAGGTCCGACGAGGCCCATTTACACGGAAGGTGCGTTCGCAGCGTGGGCATGCAGGGAGGGCTTGGGCATAGACGGTGTTGATCCGGGGCGCTTGTAACTTTCGAGCCGCCTTTCAGGCCTTAGCAGTGGCGGTCCGCTTGTGTTCGTATATTGCTGCACCAGTCTTCACGAATCCTCTCTAGGCCAGTCTAACCTGGGCAAGGTCCTCCCAGGTCAACGGATTGATTTGTAGTTGCTTCAAAGTTCTTCAAAGTGTCCTTTTTGCATCATTTTTGCCCTCTGCCCACGAAAACCCGTATCTATATCGTTCTAGATGAGTCATTAAGGTAGTCGCTCGCCGTCCATCCTCCCACGGCGTGGATGCTGAGGATTCAGGTTTTTTCTAGGGCTTCCGTGTCCGGGATTCTGTCCTGCCATCTCATCTTTAGTATTCTGCGGAGGCAGCTGAGATGGAAGTGATTCAGCTTCCTGGTTTGGTTGGAGTAGACGTTTCAGGTCTCCGCTTTATACGGGAGTGCTGTCAAGACGGCGGCCTTGTATATCTTTAGTTTCATATTCAACTGAAGGCCGTAGCGATTCCACGTGAAGGCTTACTGCCGGCGGAAGGCCTAAGTGACTTTGGAGATTTGTTGCGCAACTTCGCCATTGATTCTGGTGTTGCGTGAAAGCGTGATTCTGAGATAAGCCATGTTGTAGACAGTCTTGAGTTCACTGTTGTTGACATTGATACGAGGAGCGTTGTATTCCGCGCTGGGTGATGGTTGGTGCATGCCCGCCGTTTTGTCCGTGTTGATTGCTAGTCTGAAACTGGCGTATCCAGGGGCGAAGAGGCGCATGCTCCTTCGCATATCCTCTTCCACCACGGTGTTGAGTGTGCAGTCGTTCGTTGGCTGTTGCCACAGATACACGCGGTTGGGCCGGCCTGCATGGCCCTATTACTGAGCTGCTTGTCAGTTCCACAGTTCATAGTCATCCATCATTTTAAGGACTTTCGTCAGATCCGCACAGGTAGTGTAGCAATGGTTTCGCATCTCCTGGCACTTGTCATCTATCTGGCGAAAATCATGTCGGTCGTTCGGCAGTGACGTCGGAAACATCATCGGCTTTGTGGGAGCAGTACCTGTTCTAGTTAGCTGCTAAGACGATTAAGTCAATATCCTTCCGATTATATTGAGCAGTGAGCTGCCTCGGTGGTTATCACAGAGTTGTCGATTCCTGTTCCGCTTGTAGAGAAAGATGATGGGCGCATCCTTGAAATCCCGAGGAACTTGTCCTTGGCACCCCCTCTCCTGGAATATTGTAAATTGCACCATCAGGTGGGTTTCATTGAACTTAGAGTTTGGGAGGGACGACGGGATACCGGTCAGTGTTCCTTTCCACGTTGGGGAGCCGGTCTATGACAGCATCGGAGAGGGTTGATGAGCAGTTTAGGGAATTTCTGAAGTACTCGACCCAGCGTCTTAGAATGTGATTTTTCCGTCAGAAGTGTTGTTCCATCGGAGCCTAGCGGCGACACGCTAGCTCGGTGCAGGAGCCATAGATGGCCTTGATGGGATGGAAAACATTTTTCTGTAGTTGCGGTCCGCGTACACTCGGATTTCCTCAGCCTTGCGGGCCACCTGGGCATCCTGCATCCTGTACAAGAGAGCAGCATTTGAAGGAGACTGCTTTTTAATATTAGTCTGGTGGTCCACGTAGGCTTTGTGTATTAGGTTCATCTCGGCGAGTAGGTTGCAGATGTCGGTGTCATCGTCGTAAACTAGTCGTCTTGTTGACGGCGTGAGCATCCGAGGACCGCGAGGGCGATGGACTGGACGACGTTCCACGGTTCACACCAAGGTGTCTCCACGGTGGTTGTATCCTTTAGGAGTCTGCAGATCCTCCAGTCCCTGGGCTAATTGGTTTTTGAAATAAAAGCAATGAACAATCAAATTTAACGGACGACTACTTAAATGCTTTGATGGTGGTTATCTTGTGGCCTTCTGCGAGGTTTAAGTCGGAGCCTCATCTTGGAGATGACGAGGCGGTGATCCATTCGGTCATTGGCGTCCCGGATCACCTTGGTAACCCGTGCGCCTTGTCTAGCTCGCCTACGGACGAGAACATAGAGCAGCAGCTGCTAGCGCAGCGACTGAGGGTGCATCCACTTGGCCTTCTCCCGCGTCGGAAGGCGGAAGGTGTTGGTCAGCAGGAGACGGTGTTCCGCACAAGTTCGCAAAAAAAGGAGGCCGTTATCGTTATAGCTTCCGAGATCGTGGGGACCCAGCACTCTCTGCCAGGCAACGTGGTCTGTTCCGACGCGGGCGTTGAAGCCACCAAGGGCAATTAACTTGTCTGCCTTCGGCACAGTCGCCAGCAGGGCGTGCAGGTCATCGTAGAACTTGTTCTTAGCCGCATCAGAGCTTGTCATTGGGGGAGTGTAGGCGCTGATGATGGTGGCCACACACACACACCGCCCCCCGGAGATTTTAACCGTCGATTTCGACGAAGTCCACCATATGCTCCACAGCAGAGTTTCGCGGGTACGGTGACTTGCGCGTGATTTAGTTTAAAGTTATAGTAGACTTGCGATGCATCTACGGCACCAGCAGGTACCAGCCCCGCTAATGAGGGTGCATCCAGTCATTCATACATAAAAAGGGAAATAGCTTGTCCTCGCCAACGGAAACTCATGCTATATATGGCTTAGCTTAAGATCCTAATATTCACGGATGCGACGTACACAGGATATCTAAATGTGTGTGTGGAGAGAAAATTGAAAAATTTCATACTAAGAAGCGTCAATTACTTCCCCATTCTTTTTTTGTTTAGCAGGTGACTGACCAAAGGCTGCGCAATTTTGTCGCAGCGAGTGCGGACTGCCCCGTTTGAGACGTAGTCGGTATACCTCACTCGAAGGATGGGCCTCAGGCAGCGATGATCAAATATCGCCAGTCTTCGCTTATCTTCCACGCGCAAAGCTCAGCGTTCAGACCGTACAGGAGGACCGATCGGGCGGATACACGACATACACGGATATTCGTGGCGATGAAGGTGTCACGTCGGATACATAGGTACGTTTAAAGAATCGAGAAATCCCAGTGATCAGCGTCAATTCGGGATACAATGTCACTCGGCAGTATCCGCGCCCAAGGTATTTGAAACTGTTTACTTCTTTAACTTGACAGCCATTAACCCTGCGGGGTGCTTTCTTCCGGTTTGGGATGCAGCTCGAAACAATTTGGTCTTCCCAGTGTTACCGGACAGGCCAACAGAAGTAGCGATCTCATTCACCCGCGACACCACAGACGGTAACTCCCCAAAACTTGCAGCTGGTCTGTGTCAGTCAGGCGACTTCTAGTCACAAATTTCACACCGTCAGAACAGTGTAGGGCCCTCCCAAGAATCCAATCAATCGCGTAGTTGAAGAAAATAGGCGACAAGATGCAACCTTGTTAAGCAACAGATCGGATATCACAGGATTGTGAGAGATAATTAAGTAAGTAAGTTGGGAGAGATTGTTATGTACGAGGACTCGCACAGTGGTGGAGCGATAGAAGGCTTTGATAATGGCAAGAATTATGCCCGGCACACCATATAGTTCCGTTATTCGCCACAGAGACTCACGAGGGACGGAATCAAATACAGCGGAGAAGTCAACAAAGCAGACGGCCGCCGGTTGCTGGTAGCCATGACGGAACTCCAGGGTGCACCTCCGCGTGAATATCTGGACTATGCATCCACGCCCAGCCTGGAATCCGGCTGGAGTCCTAGAGTCACTTACGGACCGAAACCATCTGAGAAGAACAGTAGTGAACACCTTCGCAACAACATTGATGAGGCTTATGCCACGGTAGTTCTCATACCTCGTCTTATCTCCCTTCTTGAAGATAGGCACAATGATGCCCGAACCCAAGTCATTGGGAACTACTTCGTCTCTCCACGTTGTCTCAATCACCTCATGCAGCCAGGGCGCCAGTGTCGACACAGGCCTTGAAGATTTCCGTGGGAATGTCTTCCGCTCCGGATGCCTCGGTGTTATGCAGCCTCTGTATTGCATCGACCACTTTTCCCTCGGAATGGGGGTCACACGACACTGCATAGACTGGAGAGGGATGAAACTCAGCTGCAGAGGAGAGCGAGGGTGTGATTAGCAGCCCATCAAATTTGAGGAGGGGCTCAAAGTGTTCACGCCAGCAATGGACCTTGGCCGATTTGTCACCAATAAAACTACCATTCACATTGCGAACAAAGTCACTAAGTGTCGACAGTTGGCCACTAACGTGGTCGATAATTTGGTAGAGTTTGCGATTGTGACCAAGGTTTGAGGCCTGCCCCATTGAGGTCGCTAGTTCAGAACAATATTTTTTGCCTGTTATCCCTTCTTTGCTGTCATGTTCCCGAGTTGGCAGAAAAAGCATCGTTACGGGACATGACTCGAGCCGTATGGGCCGACAACTGCAGGGTTCGTCCACCGATCCAGTCACTGCGGCGCCGCTAGGTGAATCCGAGAATTTCCTTAGCTGCCACATAGACGGATGTCTTCAGTGATGACAGCTGGTCACTGCCTTTGCTGTCGGCTCGAGTCGTAAGACGGGACCGGATTTCTGTTACCGGGCTCGGCAGTGCTGGTTTGCCGGATTTTTGATATCAAGACATCTCGCACGTGGCATTTTGGGGGCAGAGGAGAGATGAACTTTTAGACGTGTGCGGACGAGAACATGATCAGAACCGTGGGCGTTACCAGTTTCGGCACCATGCATCGATCTGCTATCGTGAACCAACTGCGGAATCTTAAACCAACTAAGATTTAGCCGAGCTGACTGGCGGTAAGGTCATCAGTTGAATACCAGGTCAGCAGATGTTTTTGGCGATGCTGAAAGCACGTGTTGGTGACAGGCATTCGGTGCTGACCAGCAAGATTCAGCATTTTATCACCCTTGTCACATCGAGAGGCAAGTCTAAACTGGCTAAAAGGTGACTGTTTAACGAGTCCCCGGTTTCACACTAACCAATCTAGTTCTCCGCAACAATCAGCAGATCACGGCGAGGGAGTCTTTTAACTATCTCTTGTAGTTGTGAGTAGGTCCCCTTATAGCTCTGTTCGGCAGCTGATGTTAATGCGCACACGGAGAAGACAGAGATGTTGGTAAAGCAACTCTTCAGTTGCGTGTAAGCCATTCGGTTATTGACTGCTTTCCATGCAAGTAGTGCACGGGCAGCTTGTTCCGAGAGGACAGTAGCCACACTGTGTCTACCAGACGAGGCGTGTGGCCGCTGTGGTTTAGGGTGAAATGGGAGTTTACTCCAAGTGGAACTGATAAAGACTGTGTGCCCTCAGACTGTGGATAACTGAGTCCAGAGATAAGTTCACACATTCCAGCATCCAATATGAGGAGTCCATTCCCGGTTGAGTAGTTCAGCTCGCTTACTATTCGCCCGGACCAGGGTTGCGGAACGCTTTCGTGTCCACGGACGTCATAGCATGGATCGCAATACAATAATCTGAAATTACTCATAAGGTTTCTGGGGATTTTTAATACAGGCGAGTCCCCAACATCCGTTCGGATAGTTTGTTCGAGGTTGCTTTCTCTAGCGCTTTGACTCAAGAACCCAACCAAAAGGCAGCTGTCACAAGCAAACTTATTTAAGTGCGGTTCGCTGTCGCCATGTTAAAGTCCCATGGTCGGGACTTGCGGTATTTTATAAGGCAGCCGTTGTGCCAGACCTAAGCCCTCCGTGCCCTGGAGGCTGTGTGGTCTCGATGGTCCTGACTTTGACCAAAGAACATTATTAACTCACCAAAAAGTAAACGTCAGGATTACAGAACACAGAGGAATCACTTCATCATACGCTCTGGTGGCCAAAATGGCTGCATAATTTTACAATCCCCAGCTGTAATCATGAAGTCGGGGAACGAAAAAGCCTTCGCGCGCGTCCACGTCCGGGATCCCGGACCTTGGCCTTGACGAAATTGCCCTGGAAATTCCACTGAGGAAACACAATTTGGCCTCATTCGCACAGTTCTCATGTTTTACAGCTTTGATTTAAAACTGAGCGCCGACGATGGTGAACATTAGATATACGGCTTTCCTTTGTCAAAACCCATGTCCTCGAGGACATCTGCGGTTTCACATGCACGGAATAACAGTATCCCGAGCAATCACAATAATTTATGGGCTAGCTAAATGGAATTTCAAGTTTAAATGAAAATATATTACAGTCTCCAACATGTCAACTTAACATAAAACGCAAGTATCAAGTCACGCTCACCTCGAAAATTTAAAAACGTGCACGAAGGTCTTCTTTTTGAATGGTTGAATGCAACTGAAGGTCAATTGCAATGTAAAGAACCCGAGTGTGGTACTCGCTTAATCCCGATATCCTATCCCGAATAAGAACAATAAATTTCTAAGGGGAAGATTTAGGGATTTTTTCGTTGATTTGGAAGTTCTATTTGGGATAAGAGCACAGGAACATCCTCTGTCAGATACTGGCTGGCATGGAGACAGTCCTTGATGGGTCTGTTTTCGACAGCGGCGAGGGCGTTAGGAGGTGTCAGGGAAACCTTCTCCAGTCCAAGGTGGTATGTCTCAAATCTCCTTGGTATTAAGGTAAACTCTCTACGAATTGGATAGATTTACATAGAAAAGACCGATGTGTATGCGTAAACCATACTGTGAAGATACAATGAATCAGGGCATGACAAATAAGATCCTCAGTGTCGTTTTTGCTGTATTCTGACTCAGATTGACCTCTGATAGGCTTAATGTACTAGCCGCTGATCATACGAAAATTATAGACTTTCCTATGCAAGGTCCAATAGGATTAACATGCCAATAGTGTTAGAGAATAGATTCGGCCACCTTGCGCGTACCAGTCACTGGAAACGTCGACTACTATTCGCTTGCAGTTTTAGCCTACTAGCAATAATTGGAGAATCCTTGTATTCAACTTTACACCATATCATTCTAGACCTGGCTGAGTTGTTTATCTGTATTGAAGACTGACGTGTATGCAGGTTGCAGACGCTAATGTAACACCCGAATCTACAACAGACCCTTCCCCAAAATTTTTTACCTGAGGTTTGTTTCATTGTCCAATTCCTTTCCAAACTCACAACTTTTGGACTTTTAAAAGGGTCCTCCTGGTTGTTAAGGCGGTTCCCTTGAGATTACATTGGTTTCTTAATATGTTTTCATTATCCTATGCTGAGTCAATCTTCACAGTCGCTTTGTCGTCCCCTCCTTGTCAACCATCATTGCCAACTGTTGACAACCTTGATAGGTTCCTCCGTTTTTGCAACCCTGACAATGGTCTCCGGGATCTATTGATGATCGCCGCAGATTCTGACGTTTTCGCCACCTTGTCTGTGTACCATGCAGTCAGGAAGGTCACATCTCGGTGATGAACTCGTGACCGCTCCTGTCCCCTTTTCGTTTCAACCCTGTTGTGTACGATGAGATTCCTCCTGTCTCACCCCCCTTATTGTTATAAACAGTAGCTCTGATAGTGGAGACTGGATGCTGAGCTTGAGCTCTTAAAAACGGATCTTCAGGCCTTCGCTCAGTGGTGTCGCACATGGCGCCTCTCACTTCCTTGGCAAAAGTGCTCCGTTATGGTTATTGGCGACAACCATCAGCACCACCTAAGCAAAGACGGTCACGACCTAAATGTGCCCGGAGTTATAAAGGATCTGAGCATATCATATTCTAGTAGTTTTAATCTGTCAGAGTACTGCGTCCTGATTGTCTTGAAAGCACGCCAAACTACTGGGTTTATTCTCAGAAATTTTAAAACCATCAACATTAGAACCAGCCTCTTTGAAATGTATGTCAGGCCTTGTCTGGAATACTACTCGTTTCTATGTAGCCTTGTGCACGCTAGTGAGCAAAAGAAGATAGAATCAGTCCAGCAATTCTTTAAAAAAAGTGTTTTCTATTCAGAACTCCGAAACCTGTCCTTCCAACAACGCTGAGCTTACAAGCCTTGACCCGCTGTGGCTTTGCAGAATACAGAAGGGACTATTTTAGCCGTTTAAAATTTTAAAAAGTTGTACATTTAACCCCCTTTCATCACAGAGGCAGCTCGGAAACTCTTCCTCTTGCTGGCATGGGTTCGAATCCCACCGAGGCCGCAAAGTTTTTCAGAAGTGGGTTATATGAACTAAAATAATCGCTGGGGATTTTAATTTTCCTGAAATTTACTGGGTTTTAAACTTTTTGTCCACCCAGGTTTCAGCCTTTCCTAGATACTATTAATTATTCGAATTAGTCCCAGATAGTCCATTCTTCAACAAGAGTCAAGCATTTTTAGACATGATTTTCTCAAACGAAATGGCTCCCCTCTTCGTTGATTTTAAGCAAGGCCTCTTCCAAAGTGATTTTTCATTAATTCACTGTTGCCTTTCGCTTGTCTCATCGAAAAAGGCTAGCACCGTTCGTACCTATCATGCTTTTACCTCGCAGATATGAGCTTAATTAATAATTTTTTGGACTCTTTGGACTGACAGCATCACTCCTCCATGAACGACGCAGCAAGTCTTTGTGACTTTATGTCAGTCAGTTCAGTTCAGTTTAAGTTCAGTTCACTGTATTTGAGAAAAATAGGCTTACGCCTTTGAAATCCCTATTTGATACAGAAAGTCGGAAGAATAATAAGCAATGTAAAAAAAGTTACAGTCAAGTGAATGCAGGCAGATTTACGTGGTACACGGATATTGTTAAGGTAAATTAGTCACATAATCTTCCTGGTGCAGCAACATATGTATGTCAAGCCGATGTTTAAATATATCCACAGACTGGGACATTACAATCGCCTTAGGTAGGTTATTCCACGTTTTCAAGACACGGTTGGTGAAAAAATACTTCCTCACATCCAATCTTACTTGGGGCACACTTAGTTTGAATGGATGACCTCGGAGATTATTCGTAGTAGCAAGTTGGAAAAAGTCATCACATAGGCGGGCGCAATCCATGCCACGCACGATACGGAAGGTTTGTATCAAGTCTCCGCGCTACTGCCTATAAATCAGAGGATTGAGCTGTAGGTTATTTAGGCGAATCTCATATGGCAGTTCACCTTGACATCTTACTAATTTTGCGGCTCGTCGCTGTACCCTTTCGAGCATTTTGTAGTCCTGTTGGGTCCACGGTCGCCAGGCTTGGATCGCATATTCAAGATAGGGCCTAACAAACATACCAAAGACTTTAGAAAAGCAGTCTTCATCGAAAACTTTAAATGCCCGCTTGATAGAGTACAGCATTGAATTGGCGGATTTAGCCGCCTTGCAGCATTGCGTAGAAGGCTTTAGGTTGTCTGTCATCCAAACGCCGAGATCCTTCTGTGTGTGTGTGTTTTTCTCGGAGTGGCATACCGTTCAAAAAGTAGGGTCGCATATCAGTGACCTGATTTCGACTTCCCAGACGTAGCAGGGTGCATTTGTTTGAGTTGAAGGACAAGAGCCATTTGCGGGACCACTCGTGCAATCGATGGAGATTTTCTTGGAAATCGTCTCCATCGGCAGCATTGTTGATAACTTTCCAAATTTTTATATCGTCCGCAAACATAGCAAAGTCACAGTCCAATTCCTGTACACAATCATTAATAAACAAGAGAAATAGGACTGGTCCGAGAACTGAACCTTGCGGAACTCCACTCTCGATGATTGTGCGCCTTGATCGCGATCCGCCTACGCAGACCACTTGGGAACGACCGACGAAAAAATTCTTGATCCACGTAAGAAGTTTGCCTCCAATACCAAACATTCTTAACTTATAAAGGAGACGCTGGTGCGGAACACTATCGAATGCCTGCTGGAAATCAATGTAGGCCACATGCACAGTGTATTTTGCATCGATTGCTTTTGTCCAGCTTTGCACGATCTTCTCCTACGAAAGCGGTATTGTGCAGTTGATAAGAGGTTATGGGTTTCTAAATAAATCATAAATTCCTTTTTGACAAGCTTCTCCATAACCTTGCAACAGATTGAGGTCAGTCTGACAGGCCTGTAGTTTGTAGCAAATGCACGACTACCGCTTTTGTGAAGCGGTGTAATGTGGGCTGTTTTCCAGTCGGTAGGAAGCATTCCCGTGTCAAACGATTTCTGGCACAGAAAGGATAGCAGTTTGGCCAGCTCTCGAGCAAGTTCGAGGAGTAACTTTGCTTCGTTTCAAATCACATCCTGGAATTTGTTCAAATCAAAAATGTAAAACCCTACGCATCGAAATCCACCGTTCCTCACTTTCTTTTTCCAAGACTAAAGAAATTGAGGAAGCAGTTAAAAGATCAATATACTAGTTCGTTATCTGTTCATCTAAGGATTGCAGAGATTTTTGAATAAGCCACTACTAAACAGTCGTACATTTAACCCCCTTATATCTCTGAGGCACCTCGACCACTCTCGGCGCACCAGTCATCGAGATGTATTTTTATTTCTTCCTTTGGCACGCACAGTTAGATACCGACAGTTTTTTTCGGTAAACGCTATAGCAATCTGGAATAAGTTACCTAGAAGTATCAAAATTCAACAAAGCTATCCCTTGTTTACGCGAACTGTCACTAGTTTTCTACATTCAGGACACCTTCCAAAACTTTTGGGTGCTGACTCTGTTGAAGCTCTCTTCGGTTCTGATGGCGTTCATGGACTCTGAATCCTGTGCCGGTCTTCATGCTGAGGGCAATATTACTGGCTCTCCAGACCTCAATCGGCTTATTTCTCAGTCGACAGCGAACAGCCGCTCGCCGAAATACCTGCTGGTGCAGAATATCGGATCCGTAACACTGAATGGAGAGGTTCTTCACCGGGCACCTGTGTTAACGCGTCCCTGTCCAGAACTTTTAATTACTCAATAAGCTGCAGTTTTTTCTCCTGAAAACACCTGAAACAACGATCAGGAGTTTTTCACTGTCAGCTTGACCCTCTACTGTATATATATACACCCTGACCTTGCCTGTAAACTGGCAGTAAATAAATAAAATAAAATAAAATAAAATAAGCCACTCAGTGCGCTAAACACTGCAAAATCTGTTGCTTAAATGTTCCGCCGTCGAACCTCCTCTAAACGAGGTTATGAAAATCCTCCATTACTAAATGAATGTACGAACTCTATTCTCGAAGATTCTGACAAGGTAGAATTGTTCAGTGCGTTCTTTTAGAATAATTTTACGATAGAACCTAAACCTGCTCCGGCATTTCAGGCTTTCTCCTTCAATGTTATCAGCACCATTGATTTCTCCTTAGAAATAATTCGTAAGCAAATAATTCGTCTGAAAAACTCGCACTCTTCGGGGACTGACGGTATTCAAAACTCAGTTATTAAGAGAGTGCCGAGCTTCCCCCAATTGCTTAGTCATATGTTCTTAGTTTGTCTTTTAAACGGATTCTTTCCTGAATCATGGAAGACATCTATTATTCTTCCTGCCTTCAAGTCAGGATCTCGTTCTGACGTAAATAATTAACGAGGCGTTCACAAAACCCCGGCTCTAGCAAAACATATTGAAAAAAATTATTTTTAATCAAATTCTCGACTTTTGCCTAGAAAATAAGCTCTTAAGCGACTCACAATATGCCTTTCTACCTGGGAGACCATGCGAAGTGTTTCACTTAGCTTTTACAACCTCGCCACTTCACTTCGTAATGAGCAGCAAACAGTGGTTGTGATCTGCTTTGACCTGAGCAAAGCCTTTGACAAGGTACCGCACAGACGCCTTCTAGTGAAACTTGAAGCCCTCAGCATCCAGCATCCTCTTTTTGATTTCATCGGTTCCTACTTGTCTAACCGCAGCCAGAAGGTCGTATTAGGCAAACGTTGTTTGATGCCTCAGCCGATCACGAGGGGCGTTTTTCAAATCACGATTCTAGGTCCCCTCCTATTCATTCTACACATAAACGAAATTTCATCTAAACTCTAAAATTCACAAAATTTCGTTTACGCTGACGATCTTAAAGTGCATTTATTCATTTTATAAACACACTGTCAAAAGTTGCGATATAAAATCAACACTAATCTACTTATGCTCTCATGTTGGAGCTCTAGTTGGCAGATGGAATTTTCTCTATCCAAGAGTATTTACATGTGTACTGACCCCACCAAGCATCCTGGACCCCTAGTTTTTAAAAAATAGCACAATTTTAAGACGATCAACCATAAGAGACTTAGGTCTAAGTTACACGAATAAGCAAGCATTACCACCCCATGCAGGTCGGGTTTCTGCAAAGGCTACACAGATATGCGTTTTTATATCACATAATTTCTTCCATCCGGAAAAAAATTAAGACTGTACCGCATGTTTGTTCTTCCCATCCTAGAATACTACTGTCCCCTTTTTGGACTGATGAACGCCTCTGACCGCAGTAAGATTGAAAAAATTCAGGGGGTTTTGACTCGATGACTATAGTCTCGGGCTGGATCCAGTTTCTCTTATACGGATAGATGCCAGTAAGCAAACATTAAATTTCTGTGGGTTAGAAGACTCGAAGCCGGGCTCTGCTTCCTATTTCGTGTTAACTCTAGCCCAAATCTCCCAAGAAAAACCGCTCTCACTCCGCCAGATAGATCTTATGCCACTCGTAATCCTCTATGATCATTTCACAACCACTTAGATACACAACTGCGCTTTCGCAATTTTTTGCCTCAAAATATGCTTTTATCTGGAAAAATATTCCACTGGAAATAAGGTTTTCGTCTTCATTATCTATTTTCAAAACCAAACAACGCAAATATTGAACTTTGGATGATAAAAAGTCCTTATTGTCTGTTTCCTTCCCAAACTCACAACTTTTGGATTTTGAAAAGGGTCATCCTGGTATTTGAGGCAGTTCTCTTGATATTATATTGGTTTCTAAAAACGTTTTCATCGTCCTCTGCAGGGTCAATCTTCACATTCACTTTTTTAACCTCCTTTTTAACTAGCATCGCCAACTTTTGACAACTTTGGTACTTTCCTCTTATTTTGCAACCCTGACGATGGTCTCAGGGATCTGTTGATGATCGTGGCGGGTTCTGAAGTGATCTCGTGACCTCTTCTTCCCCTCTTCGTTTCGATCGTGTTGTCTACGATGAGTTTTTCCTCTCTCACCTCCATGGTGGTTATGAACAGTAGCTTTGACTATAATATTATCTCTTAATTGACAAGGAGCGTTCCCAACCCTCATACGTTGTCAGCAACATCACAATACTACCCCATTGCATCCAACCAATCCCATCAACGCTAAATATTAATTTCTAGTGAAGCAGTTTTTTGCTCCAAGTTTTTATTGGTGGCTCGTTGAACTCCGCCCCCAATTTTACGGTAGGATTTTTTAAAGGCTTCTTTTTTAGTCCACCGTTTATGTCAAAAATTGTTTTAAAAATGGCAAATCGTTGTGAATCGGATATGTCTACCATATTTTTCATTTCTGCTGTTGATATGGCTGCTCACGTATTGCAGCAATTATCCACTTTGTATTTATATACACAGCGATACTAATTTTGTAATTATGGGGCCCTCTGGACCTTAAATATACACATAATTTATTTTATAAGGTAGAATAAGAATTAAAGAATCCAATGAGAAATCAGCAGGCAAAATCTAATGAACTCCGAAGTGAGAATGGCAGCCGTCTCTGTTTAAAAGAAATCTCCTCAAGAAACAGGGTCTCAAAAGTCTCATGGCCTCCTACAAAAATCTTTTTATACAATGATTTTCAATTGAATTCTAATTTTAAACCAACCACCTTTACCTTTTCCAAAAGTTTTTTTGAATTAAAAAAAGATAGATTACAGGGAATAGGATCCTATCCCCGATCGCAAACCTTACATCATGCGGAAATCATAGCGGGTAAGGATAAAGCCATAAATCTCTCGCAATTTTTCTCCTTATTCTTCCTTTTTCAAAGTTGGGGCTCCCTGAACACTTATTACCTCCACTGATGAGTGTTTACTTCTTCTTTCTGAACTAACCATTTTTTTCTAAAAGCTCGTAGATACTGCTTTTCTAAATGCTTATGCAACACGACAAATCCCTGGTGAACTTGGCACATTAAACGAACTATTCAAAGCACTATTTCAGAATTCTGCTGCATACCTGAACACCAGTAGCGAAATTGTCTTTCTTTTAACATAGTAAAATTTTTGTTTTAATGGTGCACTCTGGGTGCTAAAAATAGAAAAGAAATAATTTATTTAATTAATGTTGCCGGAAGTACGACAGAACCCAACTATTTCCCACCTATTTACGAAGAAGGGAGAGTGCCTCCTGTTTAAACAGTCCTCTTAAAAGAACAAGTCATTTAGGAAGAGTTTCTTAAACTTAAATGTAGACCCCCCAAAGCCCGATGCAATTCCATCCAAGCTGTTGAAGGCATTAAATTCTGAAAAGGCCAGATCATAAGCCTTACTCTTCCAGGCCTCATTTTCTGCTGGGTGCCTTCCCTCGGATTCGAAGTTCATAGCACTCACCTCGTTATGTAAGAGTGAAGTCAATGGTTTGCAAATTACTACCGGATGATAAGTCTTGCTGTTGGAATCTAATGGAGAGAATTTTCAAGAAAGCCTTGGTGCCGTTTCTAAAGCATAATCAATTTCTCTCTGATGCCAAAGACGGCACTCATGATTGAAATATTTTATTAAGGACATGCTTTTCTCACTTTACCACACGAGCAAGGCAAGTGGCGAACTTGATTTGTTACATGCATCCACACAGACCTTCAAAATGTGTTTGGAATTCCCATACACGTGTCTCCCACACTGTCTGCCATGAACTTGCGCTCGACAGTGTCCCACATCGGCTGTGGCCACAGTGCCGCCATCTGATCCGATAAGTCCAGGTCCACAAGAAGTCACGAGATATTTCTAGAACTTTCCTTTGAAGTGGATTTGACAGAATATCAGCAATTGGAATAGGATTCTATAAATACAAGCTGCTTTTCAGTGAGAATGACTTACAGGTTTTAAATACCTTTTCTCGTAGCCGATCGTGATCTCTTTCTCTGTCATGTTGGGCCTTGGGGACCATCGTCAGGCGCGCATACGGTTCTTATAATTTCTCAGTGCTAGGCCGATTCATAACCAAAAAGCCTTTGACAACGTTCCTCAACAACTTTTGATGCTTAAAATGCGCCGGACATTAGTGCGTTATACCTCATTGTATGGATCCAGAACCTTTTGACGGGCCTGTCCCAACGTGAGAAAATTCAGCACTAGCTATCATCAGAATTAATCGTGGCGATTGGTGACCCACAAGGCCAAAATTTAGCCCACGAATTAGTCCATTTGCCTAAATGACTGCATCAAGCGCGTGGACCATAAAGTCATCCGCTTCATTTACGACATATAATCGTAGAAAGTTATTCACAATTTGGCAGACGAATAACATCTGAAAAACAAACTTGAATCCTATCGATGACTGGTCAATGCGATTGCTATACTCTTCAACGGTATTAAGTACGACTTTATTCACATTTTTAGGTGTAGAGCCTCTAGTCCGCGTCTTAACCTTTTAAACGGTACACCACTTGAACCAATAATCGTAAAGTAGGACTTGCATATGAGTATTACGTAGCTATAAACCCAAACCTGAACAGATTAAAGTAAGCCAAGTTGGCCATGTCTACATTTCGAGTCATCAGGCAAGCCTTCAGCAGTTTTAATAAAGAGAGCTTCTTCATAGTATTTGGAAGCCTCGTGTGGTCACATCTGGAGGTAACCATGCTCCATACATACGCAAAGGAATGCATCGCCTTAAGGAAGGTTCAGAGGGCCTTGCCAAAAAATGGACAAAGTTATTGGAACACCACCCGGTGAAAACTGACTACCAACCTTCAGCCTATTTCCCTCTACCGAAGGCAACAAAGAGGGTATCAAATATAAACCTTCCGCATTATTAAGGTAATAAACTATTTCTCTGTTCTCAGTGCGTTTCAATTGGGCTAAATGCCCCATCAGCAATTTTTCACCTAAAACTACGTGCAGGTAAAGGAAGAATCTAAGGAAAAACGTTATTATTCGGTGGGAGAGTGGTTGCAGCGTGGAGCGCTCCACCTGTGGATACTATTCTGTATAAGCAACACAAATTCTTGCCTTACCAGTCACGCACGAAACCATAGATGCAGTTACATTACTTACGCCAGAGTATATTACTGTAAATAAGTTAGTAGCAGCAGTTTATGTTTACTAATTTCAAGAAGACGAAGGTGGCCTTCTTTTCGCATGCAATTGCTAAACTGCCAGTTTTACCATTTCATTACTTTTCATGTCTTTTTTTGTTATTTTCTAACCAATAGGGAGTTCAAATATGTTCACCTACCTTCCTGCATTGAACTGAAACAGAGGGTGTGAGGTGGGGTGTAGAGATGGAGGCTGCCTCAAAGAACGGAATACTGGACTCGAACGAAGATCCCACATTCAAAAAAGAAAAAAACACCACGTTTACATATAACCGGATGACCTTGTTCTTTATACCACCGTAAAACGCAAATTGAAATCGGTTCCATTTCTCTATCATAACCCAAATAGGCATCTATAAAATAAATAATTTACATTTATGAACAAGTTATAGCGAACAGGTCAAAATCAGAAAATAATATTATTCTTTATTGCTAAATAAAGATGCATATATATATATGCTAAGAATATTTTGTTTGTTTTACTTTTCTGAAATGAATGCTGTAATTACGAAATGACGTTTGCGAGGG
Organism: Schistocephalus solidus; assembly: GCA_017591395.1. NCBI lineage: Eukaryota > Metazoa > Platyhelminthes > Cestoda > Diphyllobothriidea > Diphyllobothriidae > Schistocephalus > Schistocephalus solidus. Next base: position 135,965 of record WEDG01000059.1, on the reverse strand, counting down.
GATGCGTTGCCTTAAGCGGTCGTCTATGTTCTAGTAGAGTCCGCAATTTGGTCTCGTTTTGGCTCTTTGGGCTTTTCAATAATTTCACTTACGTCATAATGCTGAGCGCCGCGATTGATATTCTACATAAACAGGACTCGAAGGTTGTTCAGGCGCGGCCGCTTATATATACTTCTATATTTAATTTGTATACTTTTAAATATTTCTTCGGGATTTGATATGCATTATAAAAATATAGGCAAATAATTTGCATTTCAGTTCAGTTTTATTGTTGCTTATTGTATTTTATTTTTAATCCAGCAGACTGATTGAATTCCATCAGGATCCCTGATTGCGATTCACAGGCGCCTAGACGCCGGCGCCAGAGCTACGCATAGCTCGGTCATTCTTAATGGGTACTAGCTGACAAGACAGCCCGCTCACATCGGCCGTGCCAGTGGACTAAGTGTACGCTGGTGCGCACCCCCTGCCCCCACCTTCAAGATGAGTTCCGCAGGTCACAAGCTCCGGCAACGAACAAGCGAATCGTTGTAAAATTACTATCAGGGTTGAAATTACCCTGATAAAATTGTTCACACGAAACGTGAGCGTACATGCCCTTCTCAAGTGATTCGTCTGTGAAGGCCTTTCAACACCCTTCTATGGTCGGATTCGCGGACATCTCGTTTCGATTAGGCTGCGACATGTCTTTGCTTGCGAAATACAGATATATGACTGAAGGGACTCTCTGAGTGGCCGTGTTGAACTTGAATGTGATTAATTTTCAATTGAGCAGGCATCGACACGGTTCACGCGCTCCATCGGGGCTGCCGACTCATCCAATCGCAGCATCGAATAGTACCTAACTGCGCACCGCTGCTGCCGCGGCACATAAACCTTCTCTCATGTTATTAGGGCTAAATGAATTTTCTTTCTACTTTTGTGCCCATCAGGTTGAGATGCAGAGAACTCTTCATGGTCACTATTGTTCCTCAGTTAGACGATGAATACGAAGCCGATATAGTCAGGCTTACTGATATCATCAACATTTATGTTCGACCCCTATGACTTTCGCTGTGTTTTCCTCAATTTCTTGAAAAGCATTACATACTGCCCAGTTTACAAGCTTTTTATGGAATCTGGTTTTCGGAGCATGCAGGTAATGTAGAACCAGTAATATGATTGAAATACGTAGGAAAATGTGTAGGAAACGCAAATTGAAATTGACGCGCTCCCAAAATATGACGGTTTTCAATTGCATATTTCTATTTGCAAGCATTCAGTCACCATTAGCCAGTTATTTTATGATTTGCAGGTGACGACGTGAAATGTTTTCTATCGTGCCTGGCCCTTAATGTCGTTTCACAGACGTTAGTACCTAGAATATAGTTCTTGATTGCTTCAAAAGTTACTGAGTGTGGTCATAGGAACAAAAATTATGCGAGCGAGAAAATCCTGGATTTCCCACTTTCTTCCGATGCTCATTTGTGGCCGGAGTTCCTTTTTTAAGGTGCTGTTATCCCAGTATGGGCACAGCCGTGACTTGCGCAAGAGTTTGGTTATAGGGGAGCCTATTTACAATGAACCTGCTTGATCCTATCATCCCGCCCACTTTGTTCCGACGACAAGATGACGTCGAGGTTATCGGAAATGTTCCATGGGACTGGCTTACACCACTGAGTAGTCCTTTAGCGTTTGCCGCACACAATCTAGTTGATACATCCACATGAGCTAGCGTAACTCACTCTCTCTTGAGTTTTTCAGCGATTTGTTCGAGCCTGCCTCCGGTTTGGTGACAAGATAGTGTGCATTGGATGACTTGCTGCATGTTGTCATCTAACGCTTAGTTTTGTCGTTATGCAAAATTATATGTTTTTTTGATTTTTCATTACTCTCATATAGGTTACCCTCAAAGGATTACCAATTAAAGTAGTAACTCGGTACTCGCTTGACCTGAAGGCCGCGATGCAGTGGTTCCTTCCAAAATTCGTCTTAATGATAGTTTCTATCTAAAGGATATCTTGGACCCCTTTCTTAAGGACTGCTTTTTATCGGGCCAAGGACCACCGCGTGTGTGACACGTAGATAAGCTTTTAGCTGGGTTAGCCGCTGTGCATACTTTCAGCCTTTTTCTTGCCATCATCGCGCATTGTGTCCTGTGAGAAGGATCCAATTAGGTGCTCTAACTGTATAAGTGAGGTTACCATTGAGTCCCCCAGGGTAGTATTGGCTTGGGCTTGGCAAACTGTGCAAGCAGTTTCCATATTTTGCTTAGTTTAGGTCGTAATGATTATTGGAAAAATGTATTCTGTCGTCCACAGCAGAGTTGTTGACAGTCTTATTTATTAGCGATTGGTTGTCATTTTGCAACTGGGGTTTAACGCGTAGTGGTAGTCAAAGGTAGGAATACTCTCATTGGATCTTTAGTCCTGCTGCAAATGTTGTGCCCACGAATTTTTGCGGATCTGACGACATGTCTTACATAGGCATCTGAACAATTTCAGAAAAGTCGGATGAGTATGCCTACTGTGCAATTTCTCACAGTATCTCCACAATACTCTATGTCTGTAGATTTCCATCGCAACCAAGGCCCAGTCCCCGCATTGCTTCTTTTCTGATTTCTCTGGCATTCAATCATGCTTCATATTTCATTTCTTTTGGAATAATCGTCTTTCAAAATCCATGTCTCTTGTCAGTATATCTCACTAACCTTGCGGAAAAATCGCCTTCAGATCGTCTACAATGGCACCTGCGTCAACTTAGGACGGGAAAATATTGGCTCATTCTTTTGTTTCATTATAAATCAAGCGTGCATCATCATAGGTGAATGTGATGGTAAATCGTATATTCCAACCTACAAACCCAAAGGTGACAAGCATTCTAGGGAAAATGACAGGCAATGAGACTGCCAATAGAAGTGAACAGGCGAGTTTTTGGAAATGGTTAAGAAGAAGAAGATACGTTCGCTGGAACAAGAAGTTTATATTCGGACGTTTCTGATTCTTACTCTAACCCATCCTCAAAGACAGTCGCAGAAAACGATCTGTGATTCGGCAGCGCGGGGCAGGCCTTATTGAGTGCGCATTCATAACAAATGCCACGCATGTAGTGTTCGATGCCACACCTAGTCACAGGCTTACGTTGCGCTATCCATTTGTGCTTGATCCGATTTCTGGTCTTCTTGATTCAGTTTTGACGCAGGACACGGAAGGGTGATGGAAGAGTGTGGGGTAGCTGCAGCGCAGTTTTACAATCACCCAAAACGAATCCACGCATAGTTTGACGTCCGTACATCACCATTCTGCGGAGTATACAATGGAAATCGTTAAAACCGACGGTCGAATTGTGGTGTGTCTTTGTGGGGTTGGGGGTGCCCCCAGGAACTATCCGACACTCGAAAAACCGTTACTCTTTGATTAAGCGCAAGGTTCAACAACAGATTGTCGAGGTAATCATACTACAAGCCTACTTTCGGCAGCAGATATCGAGACGATTACGCAATTAAAATGTTGAGAAAGACTTTTTGCACTCTGATACGACGAAATTAGATCGGATACGTAAACAGACCTTGACCCTACCAAAAAAGATACTGTAACTACCTCTGGTCTACAGTTTGTTGCTAGTCGCTATGTTAACGTCTGGAGGAACTTTCAGTGGTGGACGTGAACCGGTACCGAGATTTTGATTCAAAAACAAACTGGAACTTTAGGTCAAACCTCTTGTATTTTCAGCCTGTTTAAACTCTGACTGACTGACTATCATAGATGAGCCACAATTGACTATCCTTGTCTCCCTTGTCCATGTTGATGGTTTTTTTTACAATTTATAGCTTACCCAGTGGTGTGAAACCGTCGGTAGCTTCCTTATTTAAGAAAGATACGCCCTCCTTAACGTTCTCTATGTTTTTAGAATTATGATTCACCGTCTGTAATCCAGCAGAAAATCAACTGCACTGAAATGGGCACTGGGGTAAGTGTGATTCTGAATTTCCTGAGCCTATCTTTCTTATAATAAGCATAAACAACCAGGTTTGTCGGTAAAGAGACTTTGCGATCGCTCACCATCCCGTTTTTTCCTGGACGTACTTATAGGGGGATCTTTCAATCAGACGATCAGTCTAACATGATAATTCTTGAAAAAGCTACCATACCTTTAATGGGTTCGGGTTCGCTACGAAACCAACGGATCCTTGTGTACAATCCAAAATAGCAGGAAAAAATTTATTTGGCTACATACTAGGCTCAAACTTCGCCCATCCTTAACGAACTCTGTTAAAGTGCGATTATACAAACTGTTTCATTCAGAAGTATAGTGAAAAAGATTGACGAACCAGCTACTTTCGAAAAAGACCACGGTAGTATCCTTACCCTTAATGAGCGACAGTATGCCAAATGTTTTCAAGTGACGGTTGCTTCACATTTCTTTTATGAGCAATATATGATTTTCCCTAAACGAAATTCAAAGAGCATGTGGTTTGGATATCCTTAGCGCACGTGCATATGCAAGTTAGGAGCGCCTTGTTTCGGATTTTTGTAAATTTTACTGCGAAAATCAGCCGAATAATCATAATTGTTGGTGCTTTATCACACAAGGCGACTGTCATCAAAACGATCTAGTCCAAGCAACCTTCAATTTTTTTATTAAGCAGTCAATTTCCTTTTTTTCTTTCGAAATTCATAACTTCTATCAGGAAAGATATATTTGAATTAGCTCTCTTATTATTTTAGATGATACTGCTGGCTGATATTGGACCCAGTCTTCTCCTTAAACTTGTTGCACCCTTTTTCATTCAACGTATTAGTTTCATGTAAGTTGCGCTTTGTTCGAAGTGAACTGTCATGATTTTCCCTAAGTTATGCATCAATTCCTAGAACGACTGCTTTATTTTTAGCCTTAAGGTTGGCGTGTCAGTGTCACTCTCCTTTATCAGCTTTATAACAGTCTCTTACTCGGGCGGAGTGTTATTGAGTCTGTTCGGTACGTCCTTTCTAGTTCCCACGCCTTTTTCTTTCAAAACCCTTTCTTACCACCCGTAAAACTCCTTTTCCTCCCGGTTCCTGCTTCCTTGCTTTTTTCAGACTTAACTATTGTACGAGCCTTCTAACCGGACGACGAATTCTGATCCTCACGCATACAACGGATGTGGTTGAGGTTTTAATTAAGGTTAGCGTTCGGGATAGGGTCAGGTGGATGAGTAGGTAGGCGTGTAATTCAGTGTTAAAAACAGCTAACTTGAACGATGATGGTGAGCATGTAAATTTATTTTCGTTGCCAACGCGTTACCGCATTTTTCCGTTCTCTAACCTCATTCCCACCCTTCCCATATTGCACGCTTACTCATCGATTGTTTACGTAAGTAGGGTAGTAAAATGGTTTGATGATAAATAGCAGGGTTGCACAACCATTCGCTGTTGAAAAACCTTTTCTTAACCGAAGGACACCTTTTCCTCGAGCTTAAATTTGAAGAGGACGTAATTTGCTAGCAAATGTGTGAAAACCAATATTTTGATGTTTCCTCTAAGATATGAGTAGATTAAGTGCATAGCGCTTACGTAGACCCATCTGCCGTTCTAGAATTTCGCAGGTAGCCGGAAAAGTGTTCATTGAAAAGCCACATTCTGCCGTGACTGAATTATCTTAGGATCAATTTATCCGGTAACTTACATAACAACCCCTAAATAATTATTTCTTCTGAACACCGCATTTCAGAATATCAGTTAACATTTCACTGGGTAGGTCAACTACCTGTATAAAGTTAAAAACGCCGTGTTTGAAACCAGTTACACCAGCATGTGACTTCTTGGAACGCTCTTCCATGAGGAACTTTGTGGACATTGGGTCTGGTAACATGCTCACCAAACGAATTGAATGCCTTGAAATGCCAAATGCAAGGGACTCGTGTGTGGAAGCCATATGTATCGGTTGTTTCAACTAACACACAGTAAACGATCTGAAGATTTCCAATCTCATGAAATGTCAACCGAAATTCTGAAATGTGTTTTCGATTCAAAAAACTTACTTAATTAGGGTTGTCGTACTGATTATCATTCAGTCGAATCTCAAGATATTTCAGTCCTTGGAGGATGTCAGCTTTTGAATGAGCATTTTTCTGACTGCCCGTAAAAAGGGTGCACCGTAAAAAATAGGCTACTGAAATAATACGCCATCTTCTCACTGATTTTTCGATACTTTTTTTAATTTAGATATATTTTATAGAAAGCATGCACAAATATGTTCTTTCTTGTACTCGTTCGGTAGAAAATTACGTCTTCTTAAAAATTGTATACTTGAAGAATAGGTATCTTTCGGTTTTAATAAGTTTCTAATTATGAGATTTTTAATGACCATGGAACATTCACTCATAATACATCGAATACGTTTATTTTTTTAATGTTGCCTATAATGTATACAACATTATCCAATACGATTACAGCATTTTATGATAACTGTGTGACTTCTTCTTCGTAGCCTAGAGAAATGTGTGATTTTTCCTTACACGGAACGTGTACAGCATGTATTTTGGGAAGCTTGAGTTCAAGTGTAACGGCCAGTCAGGTGCAAAATTATTCAGCAATTTATAATTTATTTAAAAACCGAAAGAAACCCATTTCTTCAGGCATAAAATTTTAGGAAGACATAATTTGCTACCGAACGAGCACACGAAAGAATATTTATGCATGTTTTCTATAAGATATATTTGAATTAATAGGAGCATGGAAATCAATGAGAAAACTGCATACTACTTAAGTAGCATTTTTAAAGCGTACTTTTTTACGGACAGTCAGAAAAAATGCTCATTCAAAAGCTTAAACCCTACCGTGACTGAAATATCTTGAGATTTGCCTGCACAGTAATCAATATAACAACCCTAATTAAGTAATTTATTTGACTGGAAAACTTCATAATTTACGTTGAAATTTCATGAGATAGTACATAGTAAACCCGTAGTTAATGTGCACGACCGTAACGTTTGCCGAACATCTAATTTCCCGCTGGAAGCAATTTTTTACCTTAGTTATCTGCTGTAGCCAACATTCTTCTTATGTTACCCTTAATAATTTATTAAGAAATTCGTATTCGTGAGTTTCCTGCATTATTCATCATATCTTTAACCCCACAATCGTCGTAAAAGCGGTCTTTACAACATTTGTTTCGGTAATTGGTTATACAACAGAAAACTGTTTTGATTTATTTCAATAAACTCTTCACCAAGGACACAATGATAAGAATATGGAAACCATCTATGCTGTGAGTCTGGGGAGCCGAATATGCACGACTTCATGTGAAAAAATATAAGTAAATTCGGGCCTCTGTCGTTGAAAGATAAACTGTCAAATCCGTCCCTAGTTTTTGAGTAAAAATCTCACTTAAATATTATGAACTTGAGCAAATCAATCAGTAGTATATATTTGGTGGGCAACTAGTTTCAGAGCACAAATCCAAACTAGATATTTTTCGAGTAATATCTGTAGCTTCGTTCTGCAGTTGCATAATTTATACTATTATATTATATATTATATTACTATATTATATTATAATATATTATTTTTAAAAGACAGCTAAAATCTTAGTTATTCACGTTGAATGTGGATTTATCGGCGTATGAACACTGTGTCGATCATGATCATTATTCCTGAGTGAGATGATCTCCCATAGGGATGGAGCATGGCATATTCTATAATTGTTCGACTATCTCAAGCGATGCTGTTCACCGCGTGCACCACGGCATGTTGGGCGAAGTTACGGTGACTCGCACGTGAATTATTTTATAGAAATAGTAGACTTGCGTAGCATCTACTGCACTCTCCTGCCCCAATCACCTCAACCCGGTGTCTAGACAGAGTCAAGAAGTCCGTATGCGGAATCGAGCGCAGTGTACTAGAACGCTAAATAACCTGTCTTTGCTTGCTGCACAAGCTCGCTTCGCGCTTGATTGATCATGACTTCACACGAACAAAACAAGGTGGCTTAGATCCCAAGTGAGTGGCAGTACCAAGGGGTGCACATTAAGAAGGTGCCGTTTTAGCCGGAGTCTCCATCCTCATAGGACGACCAGTTAGCTAATCAGTTGACAGCCTTTCAAGCCATAGCTCCTACTGCCCTGTTAAAGGCGCTTCAGGTTGTTCATAGTTAAGAATATGTGCTGTGTGCCGTATGGACGGAGTCCTCAGAGTCGACCTCACTCTCTCCGAGGCACCAGTCCACCGTGCGAGCCGGTCAGCCATCTGATGTTTCGATTAGGCACGAGTGACTAGCAGAGCTAATCCACCCGTCCACGCTTGCCACGCACACCATCGGGCACTCTCAAAACACTCGGTTTTTACAGCAAGGGATGAACGCACAGGATTTTTATGGTCTTTACGTGCTCACCTGTCTTTGTTTGGTTTAGTTTGAATCTGAGTCCAAGTAGTTGCTATTTACAGCAAGCGTGCAAAAGTGAAATTTGGACCGCATGTTCCATCAGAATTAACTTGCTGTTTCAGTCGCATTAGCAGCCTATTCACCTGTATCCCTGTCGGTTTATTCGATACGTGTCTCCTATTGTTTCTATAGGTGTAGCCTGTGGTAGTCTCTCCTGTGGTCTTGGTGATGTTACCTTCCTCACCATGGCCGCCTTCTACGAAAGGTAAGAAAAATTCAACTAAATTATTTTATATTTTCTCGTCACCTCCCCACGCACACACTCCTCGCATTGTCAAAATTGTTTCCAAGTAAATCAGGTCTAGTACTAGTCATTTCTGAAATGCGTTTTCGATTAAAAAATATTACTTAAGTAGCGCTGTAATATTACTTATCCTACAGCTTAGTGCGAAAATATTACAGATACTTTGGGATACCGGGTTTTAAAAGAGCTTCTTTCCCCGTTTGCAAAAAAAATGCACTGTAAAATGAATACTCAATTACTATGAGCTTTTCCTATTAATTTAGGATTTCCTTGAAAATTCAGATCTTTTTTGTAGAAAACATGCAGAAAAATATTGTTTCTTTCTCTCATTTAGTAGCATATTGTGTTTTCTTCACGTTTATACTTGAATAAATTGTTTTTCGGTTTTTAAAATGTTTTTCTAGTTATGCGCTATTTTAAGACTGTGAAATTACCATTCATAAAGCATTGTATCTGTCCCTTTATGAAGGCTGTATATGTATTATGCAACAGGTTCCGCATCCATTGAAAAATTTTATGATCGCTATATGACTTTTTCCTAACAGCGTGCACACTCCATGTATGCAGCATGTAGTTTATTGCCGTGAGTCTTCACTCGGCTCACATGCGCGCAGTCCAGCATCCGCTACTGCGTGAACTGATCCGATGGGCGCCTGAAGAACTGGGATCTTTGCGGTAATGCAGATGCCACGACACTCTCACCAGGCACTTTCAACTCCTTGTAACCATCCATCGAGCATCGTCTATTCAAACGGCGCTGTTTACCTTACTACTCTCTCTCTCTCTCTCGTGCCTTGCGCGTGAATTAGATTATCGTTAGACTATGTTTGTTCTACATCTACCGAACTCCCTTCTTCCCCGGTCACTTACTCCCAGTATTATGACCAAGTCACTGTGACAGAAGTCGGAAGAGGGCGCATGTGGCTAGCGCAGCCACCACACCAACTTGGACCCCACAGAATATCAATGTCGTAGAAGTCACATTAAGAGGGATCTGTTGCAGCCCATCAGTCGGCCACTTCACACACACGCGCACTGAGGTCTCAGCTATCCCGTTACTTGGCGGCATTCCGAGTTACGGCTTTTAGCGCATCGTGGCAGCCCCCAGCGTGTCAGGCTGTCTATAGTTAGTGAGGTCAGGTTGCAATGGCTCCTTAATGTGGCCTTTATGGCACTCCCACTCCGTGGAATCCGAGCCAGGTGTGGTGGCACGCCCAGGGGCGGCTCCGGCCGCGCCAGCCACTGGCGCCCTCTCCCATCTCCGGTCTTCTTGACTCTGTCTTGACACCGGGCTCAGGTGGGGGAGGAGGAGAGCGTGCGGTAGCTGCAGCGCAAGGCTACTATCACTTAAAACTAATTCACGCGCAAGTCACCGTCCCTGCACCACCTGGTGTGGAGCATACGGTGGACCTCGTCGAAATCGACGGTCGAACTGCCGATAGTTAGTGAAATGCGCTAGGCCTTCTACCTCACCCCCTATTCCTATTCTCCGAGCCGGTCGGTTTTCTGCTGCCGAAATGGGTGCAGTGGCTGACACAGCCAAGGACCACGTCTGTGTGTGTGTGTGTGTGTGTTCTGAATACGCGGCATGGCCCACAAACACTATTATTATTATTAAGCAGGCCGGTTGACCGAATGCAATCTTGTCGAATGCCCCACGGAACGATTGCTATGAATCAGAAGGGGAATGGTGTTGGAGCGATAATAGATCATCGTCACAACGGTGGCTTTACCCAGCATTCTCTACTGTTCTTCCATCCGCTATATGGACTCACAACCAACCAAATCAAACGTTTTTGGAAAACAAACAATGTTAACCGTCGTCAGTTGTTGCTAGCCTACGCATCCTCGCCGAGCACGCACACCGTGGAGTCGCCTGAGGAGGACTATAACAAGGAACTTTGCAGTTATGTCTATGAGACTTGTACTGCTTCAGTTCTGTAATGAAAACTTCTCGAAGACTCGTACAAGGATGGCTGAATCTCACTTACCAGGAAAGATATCATGAGCGAGAAAGATACGGTTTATTTTGCGACCATCATTTTAAAATTTCAGAAAAAAGTCCTCCATTCACTGTGGATAAAATGCGTACGCAAAAACAATAACACTAAAAGAAAATAAACGTTGTAGAGTGACCGAAAGCTGCAACTGTCGGCATCATGAACGGTCCTCCGTGAACGAGTTGAAAAGTTTTGCGCTAGAGTTTCATCCGTCAAGATGGTGTGGGCTTCGTGTGCTAATGGCCTCATTTTTGTTGATAGGATAAACAAAGAATGGTAAAGTACAGTGCCTTAGGAGTAAAATGGGCCAAACCATGTTCATACAAGAATATGCACATATGAATGGAGGAGAAAAAATGGTGGCTCAATTTCAAAAGCCCACTATGCACTTGACAGTTCGACCGTCGATTTCGACGATGTCCACCGTATGCTCCACACCAGGTGGGGCAGGGACGGTGACTTGCGCGTGAATTAGTTTTAAGTGATACTAGCCTTGCGCTGCAGCTACTGCACTCTCTCCTCCTCCCCCACCTGAGCCCGGTGTCAAGACAGAGTCAAGAAGACCGGAGGCGAACGGTGGATCTTTTAGAAATTGACAAACGAACTATTCAAAGTACGCAACGGAGGTGCACACTGACTTGCCGTATCAGTACGTGACACACCCAAGTACAACCTTCCAAAGAACTGTTTTCAGGGCCAAAAACATATATCGAAAATATACGCACAAATAATTGTCCGATCATGCTGTTCTTATACCACAGATGGAGTCTCCAAATCTGCCCAAACAAGATTCTTGTGTCAGCTGATGTTATATAACTCGCATATGTAAGCCCCGTCCCAAATTCACACTGAGTGTATGATAATTCGTACGGAGGGACGCAAGCGGTCTGATACCAACCAAAGGAATTGGAGTTCCAGCCTGAGTGATAGGTTGCACACACTCTCTTACCTGCGTTAGCGTAAATTACCACACTCACATGGAGCCTGCGTTTGCCATCCTCATCTACTCCTCTCAGCAGTACGAACAATAAGTGCTCCAATAGGAAGATGTCGTCTTCAGGTCGGTTGGTCTCCTGATTCATCTGGTTCTTCGTCTTTTCCGGGGAAGAGAGGGGCAGCAATCAAAAAACTCGGGAAGCGCGGTAAAATCGTTTTGTCGCTCGACATTTAGAATTTAAACTATAGATGGATCGTTAGGCCTAGGCAATCTATAAATACGCTGCCCGCAGCAAAATGCGGAATTTCTTCACCTCTTTGAAGGAGTCTTACGGCCTCTGCGCCAAAGGAGCCACGCGTTGCTCAGCTCTGTCGGAGAAATAACAAATTCTGAAGCGTGGGGTCGATCACTATAGAAGTGTCCTCAATCACCACGAACTCTGACACTGCCATCAACACCCCCCCTCCCCCAAGTAGAAACGAACAACGACCTGTATCTACCGCTTACCCTAACACAAATCGTCCGAGTCTTACAACAAATATCGTGCGCGAAAAACCGGAATCCGACACGATCTCAGTGGGTGTTTTCAAGGGCGATGGCAGCACTGATGGACAAACTTATAATGATATTCCGGGAAATGTGATTTCAAGGACAAGTTCCCCAGGACTTCAAGGACGTGACGATAGACAACAAGCAGTTATCCAAGCTCATCCTCTATAGTGACGCCTCAACGGATGCTCACCGACTAAAGGAGTAAAAGCGGCGCCTCGGGGAGACCCTGTGGGCCTCCCATGAACAAATCACTCAGGCGGCCTGCGAGGGCCACGCTCAATATCGACCGGCCCCGAGGAGAGAAGCGACGACTAGCGGAAACCAACCGGATTGTCACTACCGAAGCCAAAAGAGCTGCTGGGACGTCTCCGACTCCTTCCACCCAAAACACCAACATCCAACACCTTCCAACCTGTCCACACTGTCAATTAAATTTCTCTTCACCGTTCGGCATCGTTGGACATCTTCGGACTTAGGGCAACAACTACGTAACACATCCACCTCTGGTATCCCTCTATCGTATCCCGCCTACGACGACCACCAATTCGAACGTTTTGCAAGCTCCCGATGCGCAGCAGTCGCTGTCGCCAACTGCCACCACGCATCCTTCTACAGACAACAACGGCTACCACCCCTCTCACTCCCAACATCGGTGAAAACACTTCCGACCTCCTACCAGCCTCCATCTTTACTACCGCTTCCCCTACCACCACGCACCCTTCTACAGACAACAACGGCTACCACCTCTCTCACTCCCAACATCGGTGAAAACACTTCCGACCTCCTGCCAGCCTCCATCTTTACTACCGCTTTCCCTACCAGCAATGTGGATCTGATCCTAATCTGTCCTTATTGCGACCGCACCGTTTCATCACACGTCTACATGGTCGGTACTGAGACCATCGAACCAGTGCATGTCTCTCTGGCATACACCTGCGCCAAATGCGTGGGTCTCCGACTTGGAGGCAGCTGTTGGTACGCACGTATATAATCGTTTCTTCTTAGTGCTGCAAGTGGACTCGCTTTCTTTAGGCAAGCCTCTGCGCAAGACCAAAGTTCCGGGTGACTTAATAACTTACCATCCAAAATGCCTTAGCATCTAGCACGGGAGTATGCATTTTTAGGACCTGTTGTTTGACCGTCCCGCAAGTACCACGCACATCTGTTGCACCACGGATGTGGACAGTAAGACAGTCAAAGTGCGAGGGTGAAACATTGCATAGAGGCTATCGGCCTTACAAGATCCTGTGGGACTTCAGTAGCTGGCCTATCTCGTGGAATGTTAACTGAAATCCTGAAATATGCTTTCGGTTAGAAAGGATTGCGTGGATACGATTGTATTATGGGGCAGCATACGCACAACTTACTTTAATTACGGCAAGATCCCTAATAACAATGCGAGCCGAAGTTCGACTAGCTCATTTATTTCAATGCTGAAATACTTTTGGTCACCTGTTGTCCTTGGCTTACTCTGGGAAAAAAGTGGGCCTGCTGTGAATGGTCGATTGGCACTTGAGAGCACTTTTGGTGTCCATTTTCTGTTTGGCTTGGTTTGTGCGCGCACCTTGTTTCTTGAAACAGACTACGAAATGATGGTTTGGGAGGATTTCGTTAGAACTTAATCTAACAGTCCGTCTCGCAGACATCTTTCAGGAGCTCAAACGTAACCGCTATTCCAAGGTCGATTGGGGTTCGCCCGGGTAAGCTCGAACCGAACTCGGGACCGAGATCGATCTGTCGAATTGTCGACAGAACTAGGATCGAGCTCACTTCGAGTTCTATTGTTATCAGGGATGCCGGTTTTTGAATCAGCGTCCGTTGGGGTGTCTATTCTGTAAAATAGGGCTACCTAAGCAGTATGCACTTTCACATTACTTTTCGGTACTCTTATCAATTCTAATGTTCTTTATAGAAAGCAGAAATACAAATGTTCTTTCCTGCAAAGGATATTGTCAAAGTTTATACCTATAAATTAGGCATCTTTTACTTTAGCAAAGGTGTGTGCTTATGCGATTTTCGCAGACCGTGCCATGTCCATTCATATAACATCGTATATGTTCGTTTAACGATGCTGCTTTTGTGGTATGTAACCTGATCCACACCCACTGCACAATTTTGTCTGAGTCCTCTATGCAATCTTACTAGCTTAGAGTGACAGATGGGTTTCAATACACCGAAACTATACAGCATGTAGTTTGAAAACTCTGAGTTCGCGTACCATTGCAGGTAATGTTCGAAATTATTCGGCAACTAAGCACCTGCTTCCCTTACATAAAGTATAACATGTAAAAGGGGCATCATTATCTATTAAATACGTACACGGAGTAAACATTTTGTGCATTTTCCTATCAAATATATATATGTGAATTCATACGTATCTAGAAAATGAATGTGAAAAACTCATGCTACTTATGTATTCATTTAGTACGGTTCTTTTAGGCGGCCGGAAAGAAGCTACTCTAAAAACTGGAGTTCTAATGTGACTGAAATATTTTGGAAGTATGCTGTGTGATATTCATTTTCGCAACCCCACCGATGTTATCTGTTCTAATCCAAAACACGTTTTAGAATTTCGGTTTACGTTGCATGAGATATTTCAGCTACTGTACGTCTATCGCCGTTCGGAGACTTACTTGTTGCTAAGATACTGCCTTGTTTTTTTCTGTCACCTTGAGAATTTGCTATGGCATGATTGTTATTTTGTCAGAGTTTTGTACATATGTAGTGCTGTGTATCTCACAACGGTTTGTTAGGACGCATTTATTGGCATAAGGCAGTGGCGACCTTCACTATTAGTCCTATTTAAACCAGAAAATTACTTATAATGTTCTTCTGGTCGTAAAAACTAAATCTATGGAGACGAATGCTCGGATTCCAGGTGCAGGTATGAGTATGCAAAAAGATCACCGGAGCTGTCTGTTTATTCTTCTGAGGCTTTGAACTCGTGCAAGAGAGTATTGTCAACACAGAACTCCTAAACAACGGTTGTAGAAGGTAGTTTAAATAAATTACTCAGAGGACTCGATCGCAATATGCGATAACGGAGAATAAATGGTGCCAAATAAAGCCGACAAATCCTCCCGGAGCTTTATTTTATTACTTGCAAGCGCCCACAAACTAGCTATTCCACTTCGGCCAATCATTGCCCTAAATGGCAGCCTCGCTTGTAATTTGGCAAAATGGATGTACTCTAAACAGAAATTATTTCGCGACGCATTCACCTCCAGATCGGCATCGCTGATGTTTGATTAGCTGATACTCCTTTTGTTACTTTTAGCGGTGCTGTTTATACCTCTGACGATGAACTCGGGCTGGAGTTCAAAAGCTCGGACGAAAAAATCTTTCCGCTTATTGACTAGTTTTTCCCATCCATACCCATTCTTGCATGTGTCATTGAAATGCAAAGGCCAGGGAAGGCGACCAAGCTCTGAAATTTGACCGATTTAAGCCATCGATCGCGTGTGAAGACTTCCGATACGGTCTGTATGTTGATAAATAACCTCTGCCGCATATTCTTATTTGCTAGCTGTCACTATTGACTTTAGTTAATAGAGCAAGACTTCCGGTGATGCATTTTCCTCTCTTCGCCAGCTGTCTTTTCTGATTAGCTAACCTCTATATTTTCTTTTTCTTGTCATTCCCCAGCTCCGTAATTTCAACCTGGTCCTCTGGTACAGGAGCTGCTGGTATCGCCGGTTCTGTCTTCTATGCGGTTGTCACCACCTTCGTGTCGCCGGAGGTCACTTTGCGTGCTACCGTATTTGTGCCAGTCGCCATGCTTTTTACGTAGGTTTATGTCTGTGGTTCTATTTGTGTCATGCTTGTCCTCATTCCTGCCTCTTAAAGGTGTTCAGTTAGTGTCGGCATCATGGTTCGTTGACCTCACGAATAAAAAAACTTTACCACTACCTACAACGTAGATTTTTTGGCAACAGATTAGCTGACAAACATAAAATTGAAACACTGTTTTCTCGGAAGGAATTTGAATAAAGCAAAGGCAAAAAATGCGCAGAACATCATGACGTCACAGAATTCGGTGACTTCTTATTTGACTGCCTAAGACATGCTAAACTGTCCAATTAAACATCGACCTAGAGGGCTGAAACGTTATTGGCAGATAAAGTGGTGCGCATGGTGAAAGCGTAGGGGGGCTAACAGTGATTACAGGGAAAATATGTCAATCTTGATTGAAACTGCAACGTGCGGGACAGCAGTTAGTCATGTGGGGGAGGGGTATGAGAGTACAGCAGGGGGAATGGAGTTGCTTTCGTTATCGATCCTTACGATGGCAATGCGAGGTTGATCACGTGATCCAGCCGCTTAGAGTTCTAATTTTCTTCTCCATATTGCAGCGGCCTCTGCAAAGTGCAGGAGACGCTCAGTCGTCGTCCGAAATACGACCTAAAATGCAGTTATTGGGTCCGTGCGCAGTTGAATAAGAGGTCGTGAAATTGCATGACGTCATTAAATTCTGCGTATTTTTTCGCCTTTGCCTTATTCAAACTAAAATTTCTCTTGAATAATACCACTTGACAGTCCTCTAAGGTCGAGCAGAATACATTCTACAACCCGCATACTCCTGTGTACGTTGATCGTTTGTAACTATAATGAGTAAGGTGGCAAACGGATGTATAAACTCACTCTGAGAAGGAGAATCAAGGAAGTCGCCTGACGTTTTGCCTCTGCCGTCTCTTCAGCTACCTCTTCATGCTCGACAAGCCCTCCTTGCCGGCCTTTGATCTCTTGCGTTTGAACTCTTGCAAGTCTGTCTGCTGTCTTCAGCGCACACACTATACGGTACTCTCTGAAGATGAGAGTGCCTTTGAAGCGTACGGTAAGAATCTCCCCTATACTTTCCTTTGTCTTTCAAACTTCCTCCTCCTCCCCCTCATCCTCCTCCTCCTCCTATTCCCTCGTCCTCTTCTCCCCCTCCTTCTCCCCTCCATCCTTTTCATCCTCCGCCTCCCTCCTCATCCCCCTCCTCCTCCTCATACTCCTCCTCCTCTTCCTCCTCCTCCTCATCCTCATCCTCCTCATCTACCCTCCTCCTCCCCTCCATCCTTCCCTCCTCCCCCTCCCCCTCTCCTCATCCTCCCCCTCCTCCTTCTCCCCTCCATCCTCCTCCTCCTCCTTCTCCCCTCCATCCTCCTCCTCCTTCCTCCTCCTCCTTCTCCTCCTCCTCCTTGCCTTATGGTTGCATACTTTAGAATCGCTAGAAACAAACACTCAATTGGCTACTACAATTGAACAGGAGGGAGAATTGGAGATTATGAACGCGACTCCATCACTTGACCCCTCTGGCCAGGATATGCAATCATGCCTAGATTGGACAACAAAGCGCCGCCTCCTGATGGTAACTTTTTTGCAAGATTTAAAAATCCTTGCTTGCATGAACCAAATTCCCTTTACCCTCCCCAGTGGACGCGTCTACTTTATTGCGACTACCTGACTGTGTTTGCCTCGCATAAAATACATTGTCTTCGTTGTTTGTTCTAGCCAATTTATGAAACCCTCACGCCAACAACATTTCACGATCTCTCTCTCTCTGTGCGATGTTAGTGGTGGTGGTGGTTAGATGGTGAGGAGACCAATGTGACCCAAGGCGTGATCTATGTCGCGCCTATGCTATCTTGGCTGGATTGTCGGATTTAATAACGCCCGAAGACCAAAAATGCGGTTTCGAGGCGCAGGTGCAGCAAGACTGGGTTTACTGACTACGGCTAAGAGAGCAGACATGGTCATGTAGCGCCTTCCAACCTTGGTACGCACGCGGCGCACACACTTCACGTTCACAGTCCCTGGGACAGCCAAGCCAATAGCACGCGCTCACCAACCACTATCATCGAATCGGATAATCAAGCACCCATCGTCTGTCCCTCACAAGACTTACATTCACTCGCCTACATCACGCTAGCGGACAGACGCACGCGCGCAGGTTCCCGAGCTTACCGCGAGCCTCTGTACAGAATACACCACTTCTGTTGTCTTTCCCCTTCTCTTCGTATACGAAAGCGGGCATGATGGTGGTAGAGCTCTGACTACAACCACTGCTTAGATCTCTATAAATCGAAGAAGAGGTTGGAAGAAGTTGACTGCCGGACGAGTGCACGTCTGTCGCCGCAGTTGTGACGTTCCAACTGTGTGAGACCGTGCTGGGTCGTCACAGGCCATCCAGCGAGGTCGTGTGTGAGGCGACCTTAAAGATGATTGGACAGCCGGGATTTGCGAGGTCCAGACAGCCACTGACGCGCACGTGCATGTAGTCGTGAAAGGTTCAGCTTCGCAACATGCGCACGGGGAGTCGGGTCACTACAGCCATTCCAGTCTCCTTTGCGTTTTTGTCAACACTCCTAAGAATTTTGTGTTCTGTTTTCTCTCAGGCTGCTGCATACTGCATGATTTCTCTCTTCACCACCCCACTCCGGGTTGATAGGTTACTATCCTAGAAAATATGATTATCTTTTAGTGCTTTACCGCCATCCATTTAAAGTAAGAAAACGGACGGTCGGAGATGGGTCTCGCCTCTTGATAATTATCCTTGCTCTTGCGTGTCAACTTAGGTTGCAACGTTTGGTCATCGTTCTGCTAGCTTATGGTGCCAGTTCTAAACGTGGGCACTGTTTTCTACGTAGAACAGACAGCAAACTGGCGACCTATAAGGTGCGCATTTGGGCTTTTTAAACATTGTTCTCTAAGGTCTTTTTTTGGTTACTAGATTACGTTTACCTAGCCTTAGGTTGCCGCCAACCTAAACTGTCACTGTTATCCTCCCCCTTGTCCTGTTCTCTGTTTCAGTATATTTTCCCATTATTAATGTTCTTGGCGCTGGTCTACTTCTTCGAATACCTCATCAATCAGGCTCTGGTACGCATTTCATTTTCTGAGTCACAAAGCTAACCTCATTTTTTACCAGTTTTGTCGGCATAATCTGCCCGAAAGCTCGGCGAGATTTGCCTACTCAATGAATTTTTATTTCTTCATCTTCCACTTCTAGTTCGAACTGATCTTCTTCGACAATGCAAAACTCACTCACGCTCAACAGTATCGATGTTAAGTGAACTCCTTACGTTTTCATCTTGCATTATCGTGCAGGACCAAACTGTTCTGATCTGCGCTGGCATCGGTTTGGTAACCTGGCTAGTCCTACCTGGTATAAAATAACAGATTTCAATCAGTTCGACAGAAAGCGGCCAGATAAAAAGATTGAAACTAGCCCACCTCCTACCAAAGGTTTACTTTTCATTTGCTTTTTTTAAATAGGTATTTTTGACAGATTTATTCGACCCCATTGTTAAAAACTCGGTGGCGTCAATTGGATTCGAACACACGACAAAAAAAGCAACTTTAGAATTTACTCAACGCTCTAACCATCTAGAGCCATGAGGCCCTATCCTGGAACCGTAGTTGTATCACATTTGGACCCAAACTACTGAAACCTATTGAATCCACCAATTCTGATGCAGTAAACTGTCTGCCTAAGCAGGATTTCCTGTGTTTTTAATATAGAACTCACCCCATAACTGCTAGACTCACTTTATTTCTAATTTTTGCGGATTTGAATAATTCCTCTCACCATATAGTGACTAACTTTTCAGTTCCTGTGCCCCTTTTGCGTCCGCTATACCCTGACATTTTTGTCGCAGGTTCGAATCTCACCGAGACTGACAGGTTTTACACGATTGGTTGCAATGATTAAAACAGATCGGCCAGAAGTACCTCCGAATAAAATAACCCTTATAATTATTTTTGAGGATTCTAGAATGACTGTTTAGTAAATAAGACTTTGAAGGGCAGCTTACTGTATCAGCATTGGATCACATTTATTTTGTTGTTGTACTCGTTCAGGTGGAAGCGCAGCCCCGCTCCTCAAATAATATAGCAACCGCTATTTAACTTTTCGTTTTTGATCGCATGCATCAAGTGACATTTGTTGCGCTCCTGGTGTTTATGGGTCCACTTCGTAACCGTTTGCAGTGCTTTGGATAGAGAAATGACAAGAAACCGAGTAGTTAATGAACAAATTTCCATCATTTTTTGCATCTCTCAGGAATAATTGTCTCATGCCACTTTACCTCTTTTCTTCGTTTAGGTTTCAAGTACTATACCAGTGCGGTGTTTTCATTTCACGATCTTCTGTCCGTCTCGTCCAATTTAAACGAACGTGGATCATGGCAGTGCTACAGGTGAGGTCATATATACGGTATTCATGAAAAAATAATGCATTCTTTCTACTACCTTTATAATAGTAGCAATATGTATGTGGTATGAAAACGTGCTATCAGAAATGTTGCCGTTTGGTCATTCAGACGCCGAAGCAGTTACTTTGTCATGCGAATGCTTTACCCGATCGTTTGACTTAGTGTGGCAAATCAGGGTCAGCTAAACAGCTGTCAGACCAATATGACTGTTAATAATGCGATTGTTAGCCTAGAGCTGGGCTTCCGAGTTGTTACTATTCCGTTACCAACTTGGGTACCACAAACTGCCACTTACCTGTGCGTCCTTACCTGTACTCGGTGATCAGCTTCTGCGACTTCGGTACACTTTTCGCGATTAAATTTTAACTGTTAAACAGTGGATGTCCGTCACACTTCAGAAATGAGCTTGTTTGCACCTATCAGCTGGATGCTAAGTATCGGGGCCAGTTTCTGGGTGATTCACTCCGAATGGTACGCTGGGTTTGGACATTGTTTCTGGCACACCTTTATGATACTGAACGATTTGCCATGAGTCGAAGATTGCCTCCCGCAGCGCCGCCATGCTTTTACACGTTTCGGTTTCTTCTGATACACTTTGATCTAAATGCTTGACTCTCTTAGCAGCGCTCCTTTTTCATCACAAAACGGGGCTGCTCTCAAAGTCTATCATCCACTGCACGTTAGTAGGTTTTCTGAAAATGTTGTGGTTGGTTTACCATCGGTGTTTCAGCAGATCCTGTCCGATTTTATGATATCTCAAAAGTTTGCTGGTGGGAAATTTTCCTCGCATCAATTGCCTCACATCGACGTATACCTACCTACAGGCTTGCAAACTATTTCCAAAGACTGGGTCGTATGAGTTCGGGCTCATAAAGTATGTTTCGCACAACTGAATAATTCGTAAACCGACTGACTGTTGAGCCAGGCGAGATAGTTGTCATTGGACCCTGTTGCTTCCTCGCCTCATGGGTTCGGGATAGGAACAGTAGACCGCAAAGCGAACGGATAGCAGACACAGACAGTGCTGTCTAATCCGTAGTTGGTACCGGTGTCCTGCTGGACAGAAAATGTATTGTGCCGCAATCTTGGGGGACAGTACACTCGAGATACAGAATTTAAATTAAGAGTGGGTTGATGCAATGACTGTGGGTCTAGAGTTTGCGTTGAGTGCGAGGGGGGTAAGTTTGTAGGCTGTTCGCCATTTGGTTCCGGGTTTGTGGTTAGTTTTCGCATCTAGGGGTTTGGTTAGAGTTGAGGTTTAGGTTAGGGTCAACGTTTCCATAACCGTTGTTTAGATATTAAATAATTAAATGATCAAGTTAATTAATAATAATAGCCAGAGTCGATTCGTTATTGTTTCGCGATATTGGTTGCTTAGCCGTCGCTAGGGATTCGCCAGACACTTTGCAACAAATTTGTTTCGAACCACCGTTTTTCAAATGGCGTCTTGGTTTCTCAACTGAACCTAAACAACCTTCTTCCTCTTTAAGACTTTCCTCATTTTTACCTCTGCATTTTCCTACTAGTTACCATTTTTCCTCACCCGTGGAACCACCCTCCGCGTATTACACTAACCACTGACTTGGCTTTTGTTAGTGCGGCAGCGTTTTCAGCCCCTCCCATTTTTTTGTGATGAGCGCTTCCTCGCTAACTCTTTGCTTCAGGCGCTGAATTTCGGAATCTGTCTAGTTCAGACGATTAAACCGTTCATGCCCTCAATCTGGCTCATGTTTGCCTTCATCCTCTACGAGGGTATCCTCGGTGGCTTATCTTACGTGAATACCTTCCATCGTATAATTACTGAGGTTAGTTATGTCCTTCCCACTTTCCCTATTTCATCTCCTCAACACCGTCCTGTTTGTTAAGTAACCAACCTCGATTTAGATGAACCCATAAATTCATCACTCTGGCCTCCATTGCGAGACCACCTATTTTTGCCACGAATCTCTAAGTGTGGCATATGCGGAGTGTGGGTTTGCTTTCGCCTACTTTTTATCGCCATTGTTCCGGTCGATATTTTGTCCAATGGTGCGCACCGGTAAAAATTTTGGCATTATGTGTGTGTATATGCAGAATAGCATGACCAAAAAACACAAGGGAGACCGCAATGACCATTTCTGGCTTATTAGCCGTCATCAGCCAGTCATACCCAATCCCCAGTGTGGACCACATGGGATTCGAACCCGTGACCTTCGGTTATTGAGTCGAACGCTCCACCATTGAGCCACGGGCTCGTTGTTTTGTCGGTAGTGATCGAGACTATGATGATAGTGTGTGGCTCACCGATCTGCTTAAGGAACCTGCATGTTCCGTTGTGCTCATGTTAGGTTGTGCATGTTCCATTGGAGCTCACATTAGAGGCCTCGCAGGCGACTGCGTAGCGACGTGAATCATATGGTTTTTAAGTAGAACCGACAAAGACAAGGGAGACCAGAATGGCCATTTCTGGCTTATTAGCCGTCAACAGCAATTCATACCCAATCCCAAGTGTGGATCACTTCGGCAGGGGTGAATTAAATATGCATTAAGCTGTACAGTCTTTTATCCCTTGATGATGAGCTAGCGTGATAGTTCGAAACGTTGGACGAATAAACAGCTGGCCCCAGAGAATGCCTTCCCGTCTTCGTCTATACAATCTTCTGGGCCACGCATATTCTCGAACATTCGGAATACATTGGGGCGCGAAGCGCTTAAATCAGCACGTCGTTGGGAATCCTTTTCCTGCCAACAAGCTTTGACGTATGCTGAACTGAGGTTCCTGCACAGGTGCCTAGAGTCCAACACTCTGCCGAGATGCCTCTCGTATAAGCACTTCATCAGAGCCTTGCCACCTGTCGTTCTCTGTCGCTGCAGCTCGGTTATTTATTCAAACAGGAATAGGCTTCCCGTATGGGCGGCAAAGGTCATTGCCAATCTAGTAATTGTGCGTGTTGCCGCAGGTGTTTACCCCACCTACTCCACAGTACCATGTGCACCTTCACCTTTAGCTGTTCAGCCGTAGTGTTGAAATGGATAGTTTTGATCTCGGAAGTGTGCAAATTCCTGTTTCTTTTTCGCAAATCCATGTCTGTCCGCTTACTTTCGGACCGAATTTCATATTTTAGACGGAACCGGCCTACAAGGAGTACAGCATGGCGGTCGCAGCATTTGCAGATGGTTTGGGAATTACTGCTGCCGGTCTTCTCTCGGTTCCGTTGCACAACGCTCTCTGTCGTCTGCTCAGATAATTACACCCTCGCCTGTTCGGTCGCCAATTCGTCCTCTGATATATAAAGCGTTTGATTTTTCGATTTTGGATGTCTGTGCGGTCTAGGCTGGACCTCCACGCTATGACCATTCTGGCTTCCTGGTCTGAACACCCGGTCCCTCCTATTCTTCCAAATCATGTACTATTTTATTATTGGATCCCTTTTCTGTTTTGATGGATTTCTATTTTGTTAGACGTCATTTAAATGCAAACATTCTTTACATGTTCCTTCTCTTACCCGAGGCTGTTTTTTAAATTTGTGGGCAAAGGGGGGGTTCTGTGGTTTATAAAATTCGGCGCCAGTACAGGGGTTGCCATAAATAAGGGCTGTGAGTCGACAGACTCATAGCCTAAGGTAGACTACTTTCGACCCATACACTACTGGTCAATATATGAGCAGACTCCTCACAATATTTCTTTCCTGACTATCTGCATGGTTGCTGCGTTGAAAAAAAGAAACTTAAAGCACTTCTCAGTCTACAAATCATGCTTCGGACCTTTCACGTTTTTCATATCTATGACTTATTAGTCTGTCGGGTTAGTTGTGTCAACGATTTTTTAAATTTGAATTCTTTAAACGAAAAACTGCATTTTTAACTAATTTTGCTGGGAATTCCTGTAAAAATTTTTCACTCATATTTTCTTCCGGTAGTTTCGGTGTTCCAACTTTTGTTCCTATTCGACTATATGAGTTTCAACATGATTAAGACTTTTTCAGATCTCCTGAAAAAGGGTTGAATATCATAGCTGTCAGGCGTGCGTCCTTTCCAGCATTGCAAATAAACACGTGCGCCTGAACTTGTTCATTCAGTCAATTAAAACGGCGCTAAAAAGGTTCGCAGTTCAGGCAATCATAGCAAGTCCTGCTATTTATAGATATTCTTTCTTGAGATAAAGTGAAATTTCTGTCGTCTGTATAACTTTTCGGATGTGATGGTGAATTTCGAGTTTCCACTACTGTTTGTGATAAATCTACATCTTATATAAGAACAGAAGAGAATAATTTGCTCACCGCTGGTGATGTTTTTCACTTGGTAGGTTTACACTCTCCTGCATGTCCTCTTCCGATGAGTTTAGCGCGCACTCATGCAAGAACAATAGATCGCGAATGCTGGCCTTGGATGTCCTCGAAGATGCTATACAGCACCAGATTGTTGATATTGTTTTGACAGTCCAGTAGTTTATGTCGGTACGTGTTCATCAGCGTGGAGGGGAACATGAGCCTCAATGGGGTAGGATCGAATACGCAGCCTTGCTTCACTCCTCTGGTAACCACGGATCCTTCGGATACTGGCACATGGTCAATACCTGGTGCCATTATTCGAAGGTGAAGCCGACTTGTCGTCGGAGTATATTGACATAATTCTCCAGAGTCCGTTCAAATTCGCCCTGTCGAAGACCAGGTCAGTATGATGTTAAGACTGATCCTCATTTCCTGGCAATTTTCATGCAGGTCTATAGTTCAGTGGCCTCTTGAAATCCACTCAGCGACATCAGAAGAAACTCGTGCCGCAGACGCCTGGCTGGGCCATCAATTAGGACAGGGAAGAAGATATATTTCCCGTGATCCTGAGCAGTGGAAATGCCTCTGTGGTTCCTTACGTAGTTGCCGGTTCCCCATAAGTTTTTAAATTTGCTCGATGATGGCACCCTGGTTTTTTTTCGGAAGGTGCTTGATTCCATGTCACCGCTTTCACTGAAATAGCATAATAAGCATTTGCCTGAGCGGCGGATCGCCGCATTGCCCTGTCTGTCCCAAGTAGAGAAGACGGATGATCGAGGTCGTCGTTAGTGTCCACTCAAGTAAGTCTCATCAGTTACTTTGCACATTTTCGATAGGTGATTGAGTAAGCCCTTAGAGCACGCGCTCCCGAGCTCCAGGATCTGAGACGTCGTCGTCAGACTCGGCTCCCCATCCTCGCCCAGACGTGGCGCAGGCCCTTTGGCTTGAATTTCTTTGAACTTTCCGATGACAGCGTATAAATTCTTCAACCACCCCCGGTCGGCATATTGCTGGATCTCCTGGGCAGCTAAAGTCAACCAGACGTTCTCCATCGCCCCCCAGGCCCAACTGTACGGCAATTTGACATTTAAAATGTGTGGCGTGGATGCTATCCAGCGTGTGGGTGTTGTGTTGATTGTTTCTTGGAAAGGATTTTGCCAATTTCGTCTTCATTGTCATCAAACCAATTTTGGTGTTGAGAGAAGTCTGTGTAGTTTCTCCCTCCTCGGCTTTCAGCGGGTTTCAAAATTGTTATGCGCCATCAGGCTTTGAGTTTATGCCAGTTAAGAGGACGAGGGCGCGTCTACACTGCCTTCATCCGCCTCGGAAGACAGAAGGAATGCTCATCTGCAGAACATTATGTTCCACACCGGCCTGCGGATGGAAAAATTCATTGCACTGTTGAACTATGAGCCTTGCCTTCCAGGTCGCCAGCTACAGCAGTTTCATTCGTGCAGTATGTAGGGAGGCACATGCATGGAGATGGGGTGTGCCGCTTATTGTAAATTTTTTGATTTCATAAGCAACTCTCAGCTTCTCGATGGTGTGTTGCACCAGAAAGCTTCGGAAACCTTAATCCCATCGTTCTGTAAGCAACGCTAGCCCTAGTTAGGCTACTTAGACATCACTGACGGCTACCAGTCTTCACTATGGGTCAGGGGTTTGTTTAATAGACAGCGACCCGATTTAGCAGGCTACCGTCGGGCTTGCCATTCGCCCCCTCAGTAGGACTTTTGAAGTGGGAGGAGGAATTAAAGAGGATCGAAATCACCTGGTGTTAGGACACGCAGCATCGGACCTCATTTGGTTTGGCTCACCCAGCGAGAAGGTTGCCGGGGTGTGGCTGCCAGCTCGAGTTTAGCCTCGCGGAGACAGAGGAGAGTTCGGGGCTAATTACTAGAACTTAGAAGTAGTCATCTCACGAGGTAAATGACGTGATTTGCTACATGGGGAACTCTTAATTGTATGACGGTTGCTTGATCATCGATTTCAACGAGGTCCACCATGAGAATTACAGAATGGTAATGCAGGGACGGTGACTTCGCGGGAGTTATTTTTAATTGATAGTAAACTTTCTTTGCAGCTCTCGCAGTCTCTCTCCTCTCATTCGTCTGTGTCCGGTGTCAAGAAAAAAAGCAAGAAGACCGGACGCGCTGTCTGGCGCCACGCCTGGCTTGGATCTCACGGCGTTTGGAGTGCGATAGAGACCACCTTAAGGAGCAGCGATTGCAGACTGACTCAGTCTATATATATATATGATAGTGTGTGGCTCACCGATCTGCTTAAGGAGCATTTATGTTCCGTTGTGCCCTGGAACTCAGACTAGAGTACTCACGGGCAGTCGCATAGCGACGTGTAGCATATGTTGATAATGTGGAACTGACAAAGACAAGGGAGACCGGAATGGCCATTTCTGGCTTATTAGCCGTCATCAGCCATTCATACCCAATCCCAAGTGTAGACCACCTGGGATTCGAACCCGTGACATTTAAAAAATTGAGTCGAACGGTCTACCATTGAGCCACGGGCTTGTTGCTTTGTCGGTTGCGATCGGGAGAATGATGATAGTGTGTGTCTCACCGATCTGCTTGAGGATTATGAATGTTCCGTTGTGCCCTGGAGCCCTCGCAGGCGGTGGCGTAGCGACGGGAAGCATATAATTTTGGGATTGGGTAAGACTGGCATATGACGGCTAATAAGCCAGAAATGGCCATTCCGGTCACCCTTGTCTTTGTCGGTTCCACATTATCAACATATGCTACACGTCGCTATGCGACTGCCTGTGAGTACTCTAGTCTGAGTTCCAGGGCACAACGGAACATAAATGTTCCTTAAGCAGATCGGTGAGCCACACACTATCATCATATTCCCGATCGCAACCGACAAAGCAACGAGCCCGTGGCTCAATGGTAGAGCGTTCAACTCAAATACCAAAGGTCGCGGGTTCGAGTCCCAGGTGGTTCACACTTGGGATTGGGTATGACTTATATTCCCGTTAAACTACTGCAAAATTGGCATATGGTAGCAGGTTTACTTAAGTGACTGATCTCATGTGACTTAAGGATAGCAATAGAAAGCCTTGGATGGGAGTCTCCTCATGAACCCGATCAACACAGGTTTCCCTATTGTACCTCAATCGAAAGCCAACATTAACTGGTGCATGAAATGATTTAAAATTCTTTTCCATGATTGACAGCGTGAGACTTTTTTTTAAACATATCTGAAAATATGTTCATGGATTTTGTGCAATATATCACGAGTTCCAGGGTAAACTGTATATAATTAAAATGTTAGGTTTCTGCCCATGTGGCCTTCGCAGTCCGCCAAGATGAATTCCAAGGACGTTGGTATGGGTTTCGCAGTCGTGTGTGTTGGGCGTCGGTCGGTGCATGACCACCGTCGTCGAATGATCACTGCAAATGCTCCTGAGACTGACTTGTTGTCTGCGACACCTGCATCATGAAGTTGGCGCACAAGTTGTTTAGATAGTCTATCCAGATTTTTGCAGGATTTCTCAACCACCCACAGCCCACAGAAAAAGTACAATTGCTTTTACAAAGAACAGTTTTTACAGTCACAATAAGAGCTGTGCAGGCAATACTTGGACAGTTACTCCTTGCCTGCGATTCAATATATTTTTAATATTGGTTATAAAAATAGTTGAGCTCGATTATATGTTACCCTCCGCCAGGCCAAGGCATTATATAAACGCTCCCCCAAATACAATTTATTTTGCGCTAAATACCAAGCAGGGCCAATATTTCCATATCATGTCCCTACCATTAAACATAACCTAAACCTTTACCGTTATGTTAATTCTAATCCTATCGTTTGCCATAACCTAAGACCTTACCCCAATATTCAGCGCAAGCCAACGCTATAACATGTGAGTCCTGTTCCCGTGTTCCACCGAGGGTGTGGGCGTTTCACGCATTAATGGTACTATTTCCGATCGAACTCGCCAAGACAACGGGACCGTGGCCCAATGGTTAGAGCGTTGAATATCTAATCAACAGGTTGCAGATTCGATCCTAGGGTGATGATGGCCAATAAGCCAGAACTGGCCATTCCAGTCTGCCTTGTCATTGTTGATTACGTCATTCGGCAAATAAATAAACAATTTGGTTCTATAGCATGTCTGTCAGCCATTTAACCGGTAAAATACTACATCGGAAACCGTCGCAGCATCCTTCACAATCAAAGGAGATTGTTGCTATGAATATCTTAGACCAAAACCACTAATAATTGGACCTATCACGAAAGAAAATTTGTCGAAACTTAGGGAATTATGGCAAAAGCAGGAAATACTCATGACCAAACCGGCTGAAGATTCTGGTCTCGTTCTTATGAATAAAATGTTTACGTTTCGAAGATTGAATCAATCCTGGCTGATGACAGTATATTCAGACGAGAGAAGTACAAGCATTGATAGCTCAAACCCAACTCATATGAAACTCTTCATGCCATCATTATTTCCGCGCCGGAGGTTTCCTCGGTTATTCAAAAGCGTGAAAAGGCATAAAGTCTGCAATGCCATTATGACAGAATCCTTGTGTTGGAAACTCGCGCCACACAAGCCTCTTTGTCATTAGCCCCAAATTTAGGTTTAAAAACTGCAAGAAGAAAACATGGATGCACAGAATTCGACAGTGGTTAAGCACTAACTGTTGTAGAATGCCTATTGAAATAAAAATCTTGCAAATCTCAATAGACCTTGGTTCACAGCAGTGGTCAATTCAGTCCGCCTATAAAGTATACTTTCATGAAACGTTAGTATTGTTGGATGGACGCTGACCGATCGGTTTCAGGACTCACACGTCCCGTTCTGCTTTGGTCCCGCTCATGAGCACCGAAATGAAACCGGAGATCAGTGAGCGTTTCACCCACCAATGATACTATTTCCGATCGAAATCGGCTCGTAGCTCAATAGTTTGACCGTTGAACATCTAATCTACGGGTCGCAGGTTCGATTGTCAGGTGATGACGGCTAATAAGCCAGAAATGGCCATTCCAGTCTCCGTTGTCTTTTTCAGTCATGTCATTAGGCCAATAAACATGCGCGTATATGATTGTCCTTCAAGTTGGTTCTATAACATATCTGTGAGCCATTTGGCCGGTAAAATTCTACACCAGAAACCAGCGCGGCATCCTTCACAATCAAAGGATATTGTTGCTATGAATATCTTATAACAAAAACACTAATAATTGAACATATCACGACAGAAAATTTGCCGAAACTTAGGGAATTATAGCAAATCAGGAAATACTCATGACCAAACCGGACGAAGATTCTGGTCTCGTACTAACGTTTCGAGCCCGGCTGATAAAAGTTCATTCAGAAGAGAGAGGCTAAATTAGGACAAAAACGGTGACCGTACAATGTGATCTCACAAAATTTCATCGGACACTGAAAGACCAATGTTTCCTTAGTGAATAGCTTATGCCCAATTCAAAGTGACTTTCGCTGTCTGTTTATGGGAATGAGGCTAAATGATGATAAAGTGCATTCTATTGTTTTCTTCCTACATTTGCGGTAACGACTGTCTCTGCTCTCAACGAAGGCACCTTTTCTGCATATTGGGGCTCTTGCAACCATAACTGTTGTTTAGGCAACATGAAAGATTTTTGAATTGTAGGCAAAGAACCTTACATAAGGGTCCAAATACACAGTTTTCGAAACTCTAAAGAAAGTACACTTTCTTCCACTATGGCAGGGTATGGGGTACAGGAGGGCTCTCAGAACCCCATTTTGAAGTTTCGAATCCTAGAACAACACTTAGACCAAAAGGGTAAGACTAAACTTAGATGCATATTACACATTCATATGCAACCTATCCAAGGTATATCCCGTCGTTAAAAATTCTCTTTTTATGTCAGAACACCCTCTTGTAGTCTCATGACTGAAGCTATTTTACCCCTCTCCCCACCCCTCCACCCTCCGACAGGCTCTATAAGTAGTCGCGATTTATCGAAAGCAAAAATAGTGAAATATATTTCAGTTGTAAAATTCGTTTCCCCAATGATGCTCGCCGCTTAATTAAACAAACGGTTAACCGAATAGTGACTACATCCTACAGATACAATCTATGAAAGGTTGAATGATTTTATAAGAGGGGTCGTCCATCAGTGGGTATTCGTTTGCAGTACGAACTTCGTGTCATGGATGAAAAACGCAGTGCGTGAACTAACCAGCATCCGTTTTAGCAAGTTAAACAGTTTGGGCAGCTTGTTGTTTCGCGCGTCAATATGTCTCTCTTTGTTATGGCTCCTTGGGTAACGACAACGACCGTATTATATTGCTACAACTTTTGTTTTTATGAGCTACAGTTGACATTGGGAATTAGAGGGGTAATTGCGCCGATTGTCTTCTGTCTACTTATGTCTTTTTTTATTCGCCCTCTCTCTCTCTCTCGCTCATTTCTTACAAAGCTCGAAAACCCGAAATACATCTGTCCAGTTACAAGGTTACCGTGAATGAAAAGTTCCGTTGTTACGCCATTGGATCGAATTCCCGTCACTTCCTATATAAAGTCAGGAACTTGCAGACATATACCTATGGAAATTTCTGTCCTGCTGCTGATAGTAACTCCGGAATTTTGAAGTTCGATCCTATCTGTCCAGTTGGATTGCAAAAAATCGAGTGCACGGTCTACGGGGATCCAAGGCACGGTATATCTGAGACCACGAATTTTAGAAATTAATCTTCTTGGTAAGTGTCAGTGGTTAAAATATCGGAGGTCTACTCACATACTCGAATGCTAACTGTAAAACCCTGCTTTTGTGAAAGATGTCACCTACGTACTAAACCACCTATGAGAATAGCGTTTACAAACAATGCTGGATTAGCAAACGCGATAATGACAGTCAACCCAAAACCCTCGTAGATGATCGAATAACTGAAAACAAGCAATAACGAGGAATGCTAATAAAGAAATATCAAATCCTCACGGACTTTTCTCACTTCTAAAGATGTCCTTATTCTGTAGTTTGGTGCAATTAAATATGCAGCGTCAAGATGCAGTTGACCACATTTTCTACGGAAAGATACTTGTGAGACGGATTTATCATTTTGACTACAGTTGAATTCACAGAGGTAGGGACGTCATGTGAACTTAGGTAAGATAAGAGAGAGAGGAATACGCTTTATTTGAATTATGATTCAAAATTTTCAGCAAAAAAGAAATGACTCCATTAAATAAGCGAATAGGACAAGTCGACATAATATGCAAGAATCAAAAGTTAACAAAAGATGTCAAGTGGGGGAGACAGTTCTAATCACAGCTCCTGTATTTCAGTCTCTTCACACGTACGGTAGCGTGCTAGAAATTACAAAACAGATAGCTGATATGCCGATGTATGGCAAGGTGTATGACGAAAGCCTCGGCGCATCGACAGGAAGACTTCACAGCAGTCAGCTCAGAGTTAAGACGACTAACCTCATTAAGAATTTGCCCAGCAAATTGTTTGAATGTTTTAAAGTGCATTTTGTTATCTAATTCACTAAAACAGTAAAAGAAATATCAGCAGCTGAAGAAAGCAGTCGGAGGATACATTTTAAAATCAACAAATCCTTTTTAAGAAAACGTGGAAAAATTACCGGAGAACAATAAAGGATGAGGGGAAGAAAACATGCCTCTATAAATAGCCAAATAAGTGCTTGAGGTGTGTGATAGGAACGTAAACGACGGATATAATACAAAAGTTTTCGAATTTTTGTAAAAAGGGTATCATTATGTTGGGAGAATGAAAAATGGGATGTCAGAGTAACGCCAAGGAAACGGGAAGAGGATACCTCGATGGGAAGGACGACTGAGGATTCAGAACAAGGGGAGAGTCGCAGGTGAAGAACACATCGGACAGATTTCTCATAGGTAAGTCGAAGTCTTCTAAGCTGAGACATGGTCCAGGCCATCCTTCGGAGACTAGATGTGTCTGATTTTTTAGAGGATGACCAACAACCATATCGTCAACATTTTTGATGTATTGACAGTCGTTTGGTTATTTCAAATCTTCGGTATGAAGGGAGAAGAGGTGCGAGGATAGGATGGCACCTTGAAGAACACCGCAGTTTTGTGGAAGAACAGTAGATTTCCACTTGCCGGATTGTACGAACTTAGTGTGGGTGTGTTATCTAGTCAAGAGAAAACCCAGTCGGGAGAGCCACATGTTTGAAAATGACTACTTGCTTCAATTCCGTTTAAAAATACTGATTTTTGGTCACTGTCTGTGCTAATAATTGTCGAAAATAACAACATTATAGCCTGGTTTCAGCAAACTCCAAAATGCATAAATGCTATTTCCACTGTCAAATATTTTTAGAGATCCTAGTTAAGATTAAAGAATTACGGAGAAAAACTATTGACAGATGCAGGTCTGGGCCTGCGGGAAAATTGTGCAATGCCTGTTATTCAATTTGACTCAATATTGCACTCTGAAGTTATGGTACTGAAAAAAAATACTCTGATCTATTGTCGAATTGAGTTGTTCTGTGTGCTTTTTTCACACCTGGCAGTTCCTACCTGCCATTCAACTGTTGCTGCATAATGTTGATACATTGGATGTACGACAGAAATAACAAGGAATTCTCTAAACATATTAACATAAATCAAAATTTTTTCATTAAAGGTTTCCATTATATTTGCATCTCAGCACCGCAAAGATTCGTGTGTAAGCTTCTTTCAGTTTTTTTAAGATGAACTGAAGGACTATATGTCATAATAACTAAAGCTCTGATGTGTTGCTGTATTAATGCAAGTAAAATTATAATTTAAATGGTAAGACAGTAAGGTACACTTTGAGCAGACGTCGGCAGGAAACATATTAATTTTTCCATTTCCAACGTACCCTCGAATGAAATGTAAGGGTCTGCGACTGCATCAGGTCGATTGCTCAAGGGAAAATCAAGTGTTGTTGGAGTTCTTGTCCTGTGCAATGACCTTTAAAGATGAGATCAAAAAGTTGTTACTTAAATGTGAATGAATGGGACTCAGACCGTGGCATTCCATACAGACTACTGTAGAACCTGACGTTCTTTGCTCTCAAATGGATTTGGATAATTTACAGGTAGCTGATGAAGACTAATCCTCTATTGACTGGTGGATCCTGTGAAATATTCAGTAAGCTCAAATTTCGAAAATTACCAATAAAGTTTCCGGTTTTTCCCCAAAGAACCTTTCGACTTCTAGTTTTATTTCTTGGGATACGGGTCTTCAAATATTATATATATCGAAATTAACATCAGTATCTACTTCTCAAACTAACGGAGGAAATATACGTACGCTTGTGTCATGATTTCTCAAATAAACTGTGAATTCCGATCTCAATGAAGCATTGTGGCTGTGGATTTCTACCAATAAGCGAAAGTTAACATTTATACTTTCTGGCCATGTTTGAAACACCTGAAACAATTACGCAGTCGAGTGTCTTGAATCCAACAGTGCTACGTGCTTTAAGCTCATAGGGTGCGTACCGGGCTGCACGCCAAAACAATCCATTTTAATCCTCTTATCCTGGCGTCCACACTAAATTTTTCGGGCTGTTTGCAAACATTTTTTGATTTCTACCGCTCGGTGCGACACTACTGGCATTATTGAGCATACCGTGTTTAGTTTGAATTACTGTCATTTTTGAATTGCCTTGGAAAACTAACCGTTTCAGCCAAATTTTAACATCGCTGTGATATGAAGGTAATGAACTGCCAGTAAATAAGTTTTCTTGCTAGTCGTGTGTTGCATGTATGGACGGACTACCTAGTTTGGTCAGCCACTGTGTCCAGTCATCCCTTCACTCTATCCATAGCAAATCAATGTCCTCCTCACTAAAGTAATTTTTGTATTTACTGCGACGTGCTGATAGTCCTGGTTTCGAAGCTGTTCACTGCAAGGTACACGCTATGACAACTGGGTCGTTTGTTACGAGCGTAGGCGAGTGGCTTAGCTTTGTCCACCACTGCCCTCACGCCTGTCTCCTATCTTCTTGACATTGTCTTGTCATGGAAACAAGATTTTTGAATCGGGAAGGTGACAGATGTTGGCCGTGTCCGTTCCACCATTAACTGTGCACATGCACTGTGTAAGACACACGGTAGACATATACGGTCGAATACCTGACCCCTGACATTCTCATGCTATTGCACCTTCAGCGAATGGAGACTCTGCCATTTGTTTACATCCAACGAAGCGAACTTGATGGCCAGCTCGTCCGACGTCTTAGATTGATCATTATCTTTAAAATAATAATTCAAATATTTTTACATATACAAATATATATATTTATTATTTGAAGACCGGCATCCCAAGAAATACACTTAGAAGGCGAAAGGTTCTTTGGGAGAAAACAGGAAACTTCATTGATAAATTTTCTACACTGGTTCACCAGGTCATCGTCAGTCTAGAGTACATGAGCAAAATAAACAATAAAATGTCAAAGCGCCTAAAAATCGATACTCATGTCGCGTTTGTGCCAATAAGCACCAGCTGCGTGTGTCTGTCTTTATTGATTGTTCGTCGTCTCTTCCAATTTTTTCCTGAGATTTTTGTCCATGACGTCTAACTCAATGTGCCGATCGATACATAATTCATTGGAGTGCATTGTCTCAAGAAACTCTCGGCCTTTCTTGGAAGTGCAGGCTCCGACCATACGAGGTTTTTTCCCAGGCGAAAGTCTGCGCTGTATCGAGGATGTGCAGAGCCACTTCGGACAGATAGTCACGCCTTTTGACCAAAAAGTGATGTTCGTTGATGCATGTGGTGACAGATTTGTACATTTGGCCACCATCTACAGAATCACAGGCATCGCAGGCAGTCCTGTAGACGACTTATTTGCTTATCAAGATAGCCAATCCAAAATGGTGACCCTAAAGATTTCCCACATTGAAGAAGGGGCAATTTTTCACCACCGCAGGTGTGATCATAATGCGTATGGACTAGGTATAAACGTAGCCGTCAAGGATGATAGACAGTGGAAAACCTTTGCGGGCCTCATCAGTACGCTTAGGGTCGAACGAGGAAAGGACCGTAGAGACCGTGAAGGTCATAGTCGAAGTGTCGGGAGAAACTCTCCTTGCTGATTGCTCAGACCACCAACAGAAAAACCCGAAAAGACCGTCAACATTCCGTTTAGGGTCAAGACCGGGAAGAAGGTTAACGCCGAATACACTATCGCCCTAAGGTGCGGCAAATGCGATGGCGGACGAGGTTTTAGCAGTTGGCAGAGTGTCAAAAAAGAGCAGCCTCATTTTTGAAGCCTATTCAAATACCTATGTGATCCTTATAAGGACCGACGTTGACCTTATGGACGGATCCTTAGGCTGCTTTCATTATCTTTTAGGCAAGTCTTGAAGAAAGTGTGGGACCGTGGAGCAAGTACCATTTGATATAAAGGTAATATGTGGAATGAAATCGAGGAGGTCTTCTGTTAGGCCTTCGATCATTATTTAAAAAAAGCTCAATCAAGCTGGGATGCTTGTAAAAGTGTTTAATCATTCTTTGTTAACAAGAGTAAAGTCGATATAGGTACGTTTTATTTTTGGATTTACCGAGGAGGAGACTGGAAAATAACAATGAACTAATGCAGGATCACTTTTACAAAACGTTTTGGTGGATATTCATAAGCTACGGTTGCACGCCATTAGTAAACATAAATTCTAAAATGCTATCTTTTCTACCGGATTAGCTGAATAATTTGGATATATTTGAAAAGTAAATCTCGTTCAAAAAGTGCTCAATTTTTTATGGAGAAGTATTTGCCTGCAAGTAGATTTCTCGTGTACAATTAATTTGACATCAAAAGGAGCCTATGTAACATTTTCAAAGAGTTCACAGAGCTGACTTTCGTTACCGGTATAACAAGGAGGATTATAGACACAACTAATTATTTTTATTTTTTGTGCGGCAGGATGACTGAAGCAAAGCAAGTATTTCCAGAAAACTTAGAACTGATTAGATCGTAGGGGAATTTACAATAGATGATCTAATGCATAAAAGCCAACGACCGCCACGTGTTTTAAAAAGGTCTTAAAAATAATTGTGTTTAATGCTGGTTTACAGGCAATATCAGACGAAATATGCAGTGAAAAAACATTCTGGAGGTATTCTGATATAAGTGTTTTTTCCAAATTTATGTTACTCAGGCTAAATATCTGCACCCGTGGGATGATACCGGGAAGGGCACACACAAGCGCAGTGTTTACAATCTCTCCTTCTTTTTAAAGAACCGGGATTCTGTCGATATAAACTAAAATTATCGAAAACGAGAGTGTGGTCGGAAATAAGAGCATGAACCCAAGATTCTGTGATGCACAAAATATCTGGACCATACGCAAAAGCTACAGTTCTTATCTCAGTCATCTTTGTCACGACTGATCTCGCGATGACTGAAAATAAACTGAGCGTAGTTGTGGAACGCCTTAATGGCCATCTGCCCGAGCTCCAGGTCACTGATTTAGGGCAAGCTGCAAGGGAGGCCAAAATGTATGCACACGCTTTCTTTCTTTCTCACAGCTGGTGTGAATTAGAGGGGATGTGGTGCATAACGTCGCCATTTGTAGGGGTAAATTGACCCCGCTTATGGAGCACTTTAAGGCAACTGCATACGCGCTAGTTACCAAGAAAGACAAAATAACATTACACCAAAAGATGTGTAGGTCGTTAAACAGCACTACGCGGACGATTTCGACACGTTCAATTGTAATTCGTTCTGATAGCATCGTGGAAAGTCAAGGGATTTACAATCAGCTTCGGCTTTGGACGTCTAATTAGTGCGTAGTTGAGGCATCGTTATCCATGGAATACACTGGCACTTGATAAGATAACGTTGTTGCCTAGCCCTACTGCTTCACACCAACTCTGATCACTTAATTACCCTGAATTACCTTACGGGCAATCTTTATGAGATGCCACCGATTAGAAGCCTCCAAGTATAGCATACCACACTACCCCCAACAGCTCACGGAATGCGTTGAAAGTCAAGAAAATTCCCCTATAATGTTGAGCAATATGTGAACTTTAAATGTATTCGTTGAGCGTGGTTGTACTGCCGGTCAGCACTGAGTAGAGTTTCAAGTTAATTAAGTTCTGCTTAATGGTTTCCCAACCAAGTATGTCAATTTCACTATTGCTTAATTAACCGTGGATATCGGGTGCTGACATTTAGGATACTAATGTGAAGTCAGTTGTTTTGATAAATTTTTGACGACAAAGACTATGACTCTGAAGCGTATCAATACTCAAGCTGATCTGAACGTCGAATATCGGGTTTGAAGCTATCCATCATGCTGTGGCGGCCGGCCAATCAGCCAATACGCCCACTCCCTCGTCAGACAACTGATCGACTTGTACGATGATCTGCTTGTGGGGGTGGTGTAGAGAGGAAGGCTTCGGCTCAGCACATTTTCCTCACTATGATCAATCTGACGCGCTTGAAGCTACCACAGTGCGCTAAAAGCCGTGGTTTAGAAGGCTGCCATCTGACGGGATTACTCGGACCGCGGGTCTCAGTCTAGTGCATGCGCAATGGACTACTGACGAAATGAGAGTCAGGCTACAATGTCTCCGTAATGTTGCCTTCGTGGCACTCCCACTCACTTGTTTGGTGTTGGACCACAGTGCGTGGGCCTGCGCCTCTCCTGTCTCCCCTCTTTTTGTCCCTGTTTTGACTCCTGGGCCATGTGGGAGAGGGGAAAGTTAATTGATGTAGATGCAGTGCAAGTTTACTCTCATTGTTATCAAGCGCAATTTACCATCCCTGCACCAGCCTTCTATAGAGCATAGGGTGAACATCGTCGGATTGCAGTGGCCAAACTTATGTGTGTGCCTGAATTTGCCCCCTTTAGGGGTCGCGTAGTAGATGTACTGGACCAATACGTGAGCCCAATCAGGCAGTAACAGGCGTTACTATTATTTGTGATAAGGTCCCATAAAAAATGCAGAGCATGGGCACGCGTAGGTGCAGGCTCATGCCGAACCCCGTTCTCCCACTCTGTCGGAGATGTGTCAGCTATGCCCAACCCCACTTCCGGTCTTCTTGACTATATCTTGACACCGGGCACAAGCGAGTAAGGGAGGAGAGAGTGCGGTAGATGCTGTACAAGTCTACTATCACTTAAAACAATATTGTGCACAAGTTAACGTCCCTGCAGCACTCTTTCGTGGAGCATACGATGGAGTACGATGGTCAAGATATCGGGTGTTCGAATCCGTTCTTTTTCCTCTGTCTTGACACCAGGCATAGGCAGGTGAAGGAAGAAATTAGACACTCATTTCGAGCACTAAGAGGAGAGATAAATGTTCGCACGTGCTATCGCATGCACCGCAGTGGTAGATGCGGTAGCTGTAGCGCAAGTCTACTACTCCACGCACAAGTAACCATCTCTACATCAGCCGTCTGTGGAACACACGATGGACATCCATGGAATCAACGGTGCAACGGGCGTGCGCTTAAGTCAAAACAAGGTTAATCTTCATCAGAGCCAACGCAATTGGCAGTTGCAGTTGGCCAGCTGTTCGAACGTGTAATGAACAGCTTACGCACTGACACTGCGTTTTTAAGTACAGATGTTTTTGCTGCAAAGACCCAAGAGGGTGCTTACAAAATGTCTAAACATATAAAGTAACATATATATAAAAGCATTAACGCAGACTGACTGTCAAAAGATGAAACCAAAGGACACAGTGGTTGAGAGTCATGTCACACAGGGTTCATTATTTGGCCTGCTCCTCTTCCTTATCCATGTAAACTACTGCTTCACTTATTTAGATTGTGCATCGGCCATATTTACTGATGCCATTAACGTCTGGACTGAGATCAACTGCGCTGATCACGCAACAAGTTACAATCTTATATCTATAAATTGAGAGTCTGGTCGACCAGATGGCTGCTTACGATTAATGTATCAAAAGGTGCTGTTCTATACATAAGCGCCGGTCGAAAAAAATAGCATAAAAAACATTAGTAATTTATTTAATAATACTGCAATAAAAGAGGTAAAAATACACACACATCTGGGCATTTGGACAACCGCTAACTTGATGCTGCAAGAACACGGTAAGAGGGCAGTCCAGAAGGCAACTTATACTCTACACTGGAGCCGACGTGCGTTGGAAATATTCTCCCCTGAACTCTTAGGAAAACTATCTGGCGTCTTCGTGAGACCACATTTAGCATACGAAATGTCAGTTTGTACACTTTGGATGAAGAAAGATATTTATATTGTCAAACAGATGCAAAGTAGGGCAACGAAGATGGCCGAAGCTCTTAAGTATTAACCGTACAAGGAAACTTTAAGAACGTTTGGCTTATTTCCCCTGTCTAATAGGCACTTGTGGGATGGCCTGCTCTAGCCATTCCGGATTATCCGTGGTCATGCTACCTCACTTAGGATTTCTTCACTTTCACTTGGCTGTAACTTCTGGGTATTTCTATATAAGCACCTCAATTTTACGACAGCGCCATTTACGTTTGCCTTTACCGGTGCTATGGGCTGTACTGCATCCCATCTGACGCAGTCTCCTAGCCCTGTTTTGTTTATCAAGGTGTTTCCATCACCTGTAGTTTCTACGATCAGGACATTGCATGTTACCAACTGAGTTCTTCTGTCTCATTGAGTGACTGGTTCCGCTGTGGTTTCTGCGTTTTCCACGGAATCGCAATCGTCATTAGTATATTACTGGTTGATTTAACCGACATGAAAAAAATTTTCTGAAATACCTTCCCCTCGAAGTTCGCCAGATTATAAACGCTACTCTTCCACCTTGATTTTATTTCCGAGACAAGTTACCAACATTTCAACCACTCTACTGATGAGAATCCCGACGAAAACCTCTTTATGCAAGTAACGGAGGTTTGTTCTTGTGGGTAGGATAAGAACGCTTTGTTTTGTACTCTCAATCATATTTTTTAAAAGATGCTGTCACGATGTTTTTGTGTCATCTTCATCCTTTTTTTCTTATTTGAAATGCTTCCAGAACTGTTATTTCCCTGCCAGGCTGTAGAAGCGGCTTAAATAGGCCAGAAAAAGATTCCAGTGCTACTTACTTTTGCCTTCTGAGAAATTCTCTGTAAGAGGACGAGGAATAATTATGGAGTCCTCATTCGGCTGTAAATTTCTGTTGTGGAAACCACCCCGAAGAATCTACAATGGTTGATTTGCACTTTTTATGCTGTTGTCTAATGCCCTTGCCCCGAGTTCTTCACCTATCACTCAAATAAATGCCTTACTCAACACTCGGATTACCATAGAGAAACTGAGAGTAATGGCAGACCAGGTCACTTATTTGTAGCATTATTTAAGCGCTAATCAATGACTGCAGCCAATATTCCCGATCTAAACCGACAAGATAACGAGACCGTGACACAATGCATAGAGCGTTGGTTTTGTGATCAAACATAAGCTGGTTTGACCATTCATGGTGCACCAACTGGGTTGCGAAAGACTGGTTGATGATGGCTTATAAGCCAGAATAGCTATTCTACTCACACTTGCCTTTGCTGGCATTATTCAGTTCAGTTCAGTGCAGGCTTACGCTTTGAAATCCATATTTGTTACATAAACATCGCAAGAATTAGAAGCAACGTAAAGAAGTTTTGGTCAACTGAATACAGGCAGATTTACGTAGTGCACTGGTATTGTTCAGTTCAGTTCAGTGTATTTTAGGAAAAATAGGCTTGCGCCTTTAAAATCCCTATTGGTTACATAAAATTCGGAAGAATACGAAGCAATGTAAAGAAGTTACTGTCAACTGAATACAGGCAGATTTACGTAGTGCGCTGGTATTGTTCAGTTCAGTGTATTTTAAGAAAAATAGGCTTGCGCCTTTAAAATCCCTATTGGTTACATAAAATTCGAAAGAATAAGAAGCAATGTAAAGAAGTTACTGTCAACTGAATGCAGGCAGATTAACGTGGTACACTGATATTGTTAAGGTTAAGTAGTCACATAGTCTTCGTGGTGCTGCAACATATGCATGTCGAATCGATGTTTGAATGAATCCACAGACCGGGACATTACGATCGCCTCAGGTAGGTTCTTCCACGGTTCCACGACATGGTTGGTGAAAAAATACTTCCTGAGGATAGAGTTTTAGGTTATTTAGTCGAATCTCATATGGCAGTACACCTCGACCTCTTACTAATTTTGTGGCTCGCCGCTGCACCCTTTTGAGCATATTGTAGTCCTGTTGGGTACACGGTCGACAGACTTAGATCGCATATTCAAGATGTGTCCTTACAAACGTACCAAAGACTTAAGAAAAGCAGTCTTTATCGAAAGTTTTAAATGCCAGCTTGATAACGTACAGCATCAAATTGGCGGATTTAGCCGCCTTGCAACATTGCGTAGAAGGCTTCTGGTTGTCTGTCATCCAAATGCCAAGATCCTTCTGTGTGTGTGCTTCTCGGTTTGGCATACCGTTTAAATAGTAGGGTCACATACCAGTGACCTAATTTCGATTTCCCGGACGTAGCCGGGCGCATTTGTTCGAGTTGAAGGACAAGAGCCATTTGTGGGACCACTCGTCCCATCGACGAAAACTTTCCTGAAAATCGTCTCCATGCCACATGCTCAGTGTCTTCTGCATCAAGTTCTTTTGTTTAGCTTTGCATCGTAAAAGTTTGTTCGTAACACACGATCTTCCCCTTCGAAAGCAGTATTTTGCATTTAAAGGAGGTAATGGGTTTCTAAATAGATAATTAATTCCTTTTTAACAACCTTCTAGGTAAGCCTGCAATAGATGAAGGTCAGGCAGACAGACTTGTAGTTTTTAGCAGGTGCATGACTACCGCTTTTTGAAGCGGTGTAATGTGGGCTGTTTTCCAATCGGTAGGAAGAATTCCCGTATTAAACGATTTCTGGTACAGAAAGGATAGCGGTTTTGCCAGCCCTCGAGCAAGTTCAAGGAGAAGCTTTGCCGGAATCTCATCGGGGCCGGGGAATTAACATGCCTTCGGACTTTTTACTTATTCAAAGACCGCCTCTTCTTAAAAGAGCATATCCTGAATAATTGACGCTTCCATAGTCTCGAAACTAGATGAAAAAAAACATGTTCTCGGGTGAAAACCGTGTGAAAGAATTGAGAAACCTTTTCAGCTTTGTTTTTAATATCTGATATCTCGAAACGGTCATCGTTCCTGATAAAAGAAATTGGATTCCTGTTGCGTGTGCTTTTTCGTCAATACCTGTAGAGCAATTTGGGATAAACCACAGCCCGCTGGAGCTAATCCCTCTCCTTATTCCGTCATCTTTTGAAGATCAAGCTTTTAACATTGTTCCTTTGAATTTTGTATGCTTATAATGCTTAATTTTCATTGGATTGGCAGAATTTCTTGAAAGCATTCCTTTCCTGCAAATCACTCTTTTTAGATCTCTGGTTAGCCGCTGCACTCTGTTAGATATCCTTATTTTTGATTACATAGAGTGGCATTTTACTAGATTATATAACATCTTCTTAAATAAATACCTGCCTTCAGTGACATTACTGGAGAAGAGAAGATCCCTGTCTATTCGTGATGCCTCAGCTCTCATTTTGCAAAATTATCCTCGCCATAGATTGGACCTGGTTTCATTTATTAGAGATGGTGCAGAATATAAACCATACTCCCATGAAAGTTCTGCATGATCACTTCGACCAAGTGGAGGTAGGCAGTGTACCTCATCTTTACCGTCAGGATCATTAGTGAAGACGAGATCTAAAC
The DNA here is from genome assembly GCA_017591395.1 of Schistocephalus solidus. Taxonomy (NCBI): domain Eukaryota; kingdom Metazoa; phylum Platyhelminthes; class Cestoda; order Diphyllobothriidea; family Diphyllobothriidae; genus Schistocephalus; species Schistocephalus solidus. The sequence goes on along the minus strand of WEDG01000059.1, from coordinate 92,697 downwards.
AACTAGGCTGTTGTCCTCCAAGCGCTCTCGGTGTCGGTGTCTGTCCCCGGTGGTACGTAGAGAATCATGGGCTTCAAGGAACTGTGATCCCCATGTCTTTATTGTCACCCAAATAGCCTCGATATAATTGGTAATCTTCTCTGCCCTTTTACACACTCTGAAATTGCTTTTAACAAAAATCGCAACTTCTCCACCCTGGCAGTGGGTGCGGTCTTTCCTGAACGACTGGGACCCGGATAATTCTTCTACGCAATCGCTGATGTTCTCTGACAGCCATGTTTCTGTGATTGCTATAAAATCAGGAGACAAAACGGCTAACTGTATTCTCAGGTCATCGAGCTTCAAAAACAGAATTTGGGAGTTGATATACATAAATTTAAGTTGGCAACACTCGGCAGAGCCAAATGCCTTTTGTTTCGAGTTTGCCAATACTACTTTGCCGCTGCCAGCGTGAGCATTTGGCTGGTTCCAGAGCAATGCCGCGTTTCTCTTTATCACGAGTATCCTGAAAATAACCAGAACGTTCTCTCCAGCTGCAAGTCTCCTCTTCAATTCCATCACTAATTCTTGGCGTTTCAAACGTTCTGCTGTAGAGTAGTCCGGCTGAAAAAACCTGCCTATGAGAGTTTTGAAGGTTGGTCTTTTCTAGAGCGAAGAAGCTTAGCCTCTTCCTTGCTGTCCAAGACAATTTTGATACTCTTACAGTTTTTGACTGTTCAATAGCCCTTTTTCCGACCCTGAAGGCTGTGCGAACGGTTTCCTTCTCTTCCAAATGAAGTATTTTGTTCAGCAGGTGCTAAAACATAGCAAGGGCAGTGCTCCTTCGGGGTAGGAGCATTTGATTCAGGTAAACCTAGGATAACTTCGCAATTCTCTCGGTCTAGGACGATTTTCGCTCCACTGTTCAATGTATTTTCCTTTGAATGATCTAAGGGATTCATGAGAGTTTTTTAACTTTATACTACTGTTATGGTGTTTCCAAATTATATCTTGCCACGTGCTGCTCTTTTTGCTCTTTATAACTGCTCGGGTGGCTGAGAGAAAATGAGTCTGAAGTCGGAACTGCCTTTGGATGATGCACTGTTGAAGTTGTCCTGATATAACTGTTATCCAATTTGGCTTTTACCGGGTTGCAACCCATAAATGCAGAATCTTCTAAGACCGTATTACCTTTGAAGTACTTACATTTTGAGTTTTGATTTTTTGTTCTAACGCAGTTAATCTCTTTCTGTCCGTCAATATTCTCCTTCAGGAGTTTCCTTAAATCCCAAAAGTCTTCTTCAAATTTTTTTGAGTTTGATCAATATATGGGTTCAGCTAAGGCAAGGTTCATCTTCGTTACCCACACTTTGTATGGTAAGAACGCTTTTGTCACGTTTCGCCCATCGTCAGCTGCAGGCATTAAGAGCAAGTGCGAAACCCCAAGAAGTGAAGGAAATATTGGCAGGCTTTCCTTCAAAGAAGTGCCTTTGCATGATATTATCGCCAAAATTCTGTCAGTCAATTATGAGCTTGTATGAGTATTTCAAGCAAATGAGTACATCTATTGTTTTACAGTTAAAAAAAAGAATTTGATAAAACGTATGAAGAAAATTTGGAAACGACTCAGCCATATTGCAGGTCTCGAGGAATCTGATTAACTGTCTACCTTGTACAACTTTCGCGATTTGTTTTCCAAGGCTGTTAATTACGCACGAATCAGTTCTGTAGTCCGTTAGAATTCGTTTTAAAAAAACGAAATTTGCTCGAAATACCATTTCTGAGAAATTTCCACACGAGAAGAAAATTCCAAAGACGCAGTAAGTAATTTTGCACGTACACTTCCGGTGGCAACGTCGGAGACGGTAACTGTGAGGTGGTTTCGAGTTCAAAATAGTCGCAGTTAGAGGGCAGGTAATCCCATTATGCTCAGTTGGGTAGATAGTTATCGTCCTTTACATTTATATGTTTAGTTAAGTTAAGTTCAGTGTATTTAAGGAAAATAGGCGTACGCCTTTGAAACCCCTTTTTTCATAAAAATAGCAAGAATTAGAAGCAATGTAAAGGAAGTTACAGTCAAGTGAATGCAGACAGATTTACGTGATACACTGATATTGCTAAGGTTAAGTAGTCACAAAGTCTTCGTGCTGCTGCAGCATATGTATGTCAAGCCGATGTTTGAATGTATCTACAGACTAGGACATTACAATCGCCTCAGGTAGGCTATTCCACGGATCCACGACACGGTTGGTGAAAACATAAGTACCCACATCCACATACGTTGATTGAATGGATGTCCTCGAAGTATTGTCGCAGTGGCCAGTTGGAAAATGTCATCACACAGGAAGGCACAAACCATGCCGCAACCGATACGGAAGGTTCGCCTTGAACTCTTACTAATTTTATGGCTCACCGCTGCACCCTTTCAAGCAGGTTGTAATCCTGCTGGGTCCACGGTCGCCAGGCCTGGATCAGATTGTCAAGAAGGGGTCTTACAAACGTACCAAAGACTTGAGAAAAGCAGTTTTCATCAAAAAATTTAAATGCCCGCTGGATGGCGTACAGGATTGAATTGGCGAATTTAGCCGCCCTGCAAAATTGCGTAGAAGGCTTCAGGTTTTCTGTCATCGAAACGCCGAGATTCTTCTGTTTTTCCTGCTTCTTAGATTGGCATACCGTTCAAACAATGGGAAAAATGTGCCCATTTTTTCAAAGTTTCTTTAAAATTTGATCAATGGTATGAACCATATATAGAAAAGACGCTGACATGTGTATAACTCGAAGGCTCTGAATGACGCCGACTATGCAAATCTTCAGAATTTTTCTGTTTTTAAGGCTGTTTTTTTCACAAGTTGAGCTAAACGTTACTCCCTTCCCTGATGACTGTCAGCACCAGGAAACATTTTGAGGGACACTGGAGTTAATTTATATGTAGATTTCCTGTGGTATCGAAGTCAAAATAGTCAAAAGGAAGTGAGCAGATAATAGCGTTATGCTCAGTCGGCCACCGTTGCAAATAAGGAAATGGATTCACAAAAGCAACGAATGCAAGTTATCTGTCAGCCTAGAAGCAGTTATAGGGTCCTTAGTGGCGAAGCTAACAACTCAGGCTAATCCGATAATCATAAATTTTAACCTTACGGAAAAATGTAAAACCTCAACTCCATATAGTAATCTTTAAGTCCTTAGCCTATCCTCCGTACTGTAAAACCTAAATCTGAGCCTAATCTTATATCCCTAGCAATTGATGTTACCTTGAACCCTATGTTACATTAATCGGTCATAATTCTGACTATAATAAATAAATTAATAGGTTTATTGATTGGGACACTTCTTGGGTGCCGTCAAATCCATAGGACACAGGAAAAACCTAAAACAAACTCTTCTTTCCATTTAACACTTTAGCTCTGTCTTGATTGTATGCTGAAGTAGCAGTGTTCAAAATGAGAATATTTTTAAGTAAAAAAACCTGCCGTCCGAGGTTAAGAAATATAAAAATTTGAAAATAAAATAGCTATGAATAATGGGGATGAATGGATCTGGGTAAGAATTGTTAGGGTCAAGCGAAGTCTGTTATAGACGTTTGAGAGTATTCATCCCAATCAGATGCGAGCGCAGTCGATACCGGTGTTACTATTACCATCAAAACTTTGCTCAGGTTAATTAAACATACCTGCCTCAATACCATACGCTTGGGGGTTTTATAACAATGACTACGTCAAATTACATACGATGCCATCGACATTTTAATCTCCATTTAATTTTTCAATGCTCCTTTCACACTATTAATGCACTGTCTCGTCAGTTGGTTATGGAGTTTGGTTTGAATATTGATGCTGTCTATTAGGCAAAAGCGAAAATGCCAATTTCCTAGTCTTCGTTGATACTCCGCTGCCATTATACTGGCCACCACTCGATTTCCAACGAGGGCATTAGATTAAGCTGTAAAGCGGTGCGGGACGAGCACGTCCTATAAACCGATCGGTGGACGTCCCTTTTACGAAACAAATAAATATTCTACCGTATTTTTCCCCTCCGGCAGAAAAATATTGGATAACACGACGTGGGAAAGTGTTCCAGGTACGAAACATAAGTTTATTGGACTGCAAATTTGCTGATTGACATTATAGGCCATTTTTCTATTTAAATGTTAGCATTTTCTTGTACACCTGAACAAATCTGTACGCTTGGTTGAATGTGCTTAAGAATAAAAACGACATTCAACTTTGAATTGCGACAAGCCGTCTTCAGTTTTTCTGTCCTCTGGCGTCGTTGCTTCGTTAATTGCGCTGATTCCTCTCAATCCTTCCTAGACAATTGCAATAGTTTATTTTCATTCCTCGAACGCATTTTGTCGGACGTGAATTCCTCTAAGCAGTAGGCTTTACTAATCAGCCTAAGCGTAGAACATTCTTGACTTAGCTCTGAATATTTTACCCGCTCCAAAAATTAACAACTGAGAGGACTTTATGTTTTGTAAGTATGGACTACAATTCCTTCCTTGTAATTTTGTTCCTGTCCTTTTTCACTCTAGCTATTTGCAGATTGGACACAACTTTCCTCAATCACGGTTACGTTTTTCCTATATGTTTTATTTATTTATTGTTTTAATTTTGTTTTCATCACAACCTATAAGTTATATCCATACCCACGAAGTCACTGCTCATGTCATGAACTTTGCAGCAAATAATAAGAACGATGGCCACATACAACAATAACAGAGGATCGCATGCAAATCACCTCCTTCTATGACTACATTACGAGGAGCATAAAGATTGTGAGCTGTTCAATAATCGGAACCAGCGGACATTGTAGTTACAGGGCACGAGGTCCTTCGCCGTATCTACTTCTTAACAGAGGCTCGAGGCCCGGCATTTCTTGGACCAAAGTTTGTGGACTGCCCGCCTCGTGCATACGCGCTGTCTGTGCTCAGAAATGTGGAGAGAACATAACCTAAAAAGGAAAATTGACGATTAAAGTCTGATAATAAAAAAGGTGGATGGATTTTAACACCGGGGATATTGCCCTCGTATCTCATTAACCACTTCTGTAGCAAACTTATGCATACACTATACCTGCGTCATTACTAGAATTTGTGTAGACTTAAGAGATTCTTGCACAGATTACACTGTGGTATGGACACGAGAATAGTCATTTCAGTCACTGGTCAGTGATATTTGCACCCCTGATGCACCTCGGATGTTCGTATCCGTATAAGATAATCATCTAGGTTCGCGGATTTGCACGCACTATATCGGCTAAACTCACTGCTCTATCCTGATTGCAGACGTGCAGCCTGGGGCTTAATAATCACTGGTCGATGACAACAGTCAAGTCTGAAACAACTATCCCGATGTCCCTGTCGCTGCTGATAAACAGTTTGAAATTTGTGGTTTTCCATCTTCTTGTTACAACCCGTGTGTGCTTTAGACTCTCACAGGGCCGATAATTACCCTCCTATAAGCAAAAAATGGTGGTTGTTCGCTCGCCTGAATTATGTTTTTACCGTCTGAGCGTTCGAACTCTCACTGGAGTCAGAGATAAAAGCGGCGACTAAACGAGCGACAGTTCTAGTGCGTATAAACCAACCAAACCTCTCCTTAAACCTGTCCGGATGTGACTGCGCAGGGCCCCGTATGCCGGTGCCGGATCAATACACCAATTGACTGGATTCTCATCGGAGGTCCAGGGTTCAATATCTTCGCGGTTCGTCTTGCATCTGGCGTGGGCGATTATCTATGTGGCAGTGAAGTTAAACTCGTGACCCGTTTCGTAAATTTGAGCAGCCACTTGTGATCACCCGATCCAAGCAGGCGTTCAGTCTATCCTGTGTAGTTATGAGGATAGTTCAGGTACGCGATGCGATCCACTAAATCCGACTGCTTACTAGGATTTAATAAGTTCTTCATTTTCCTGACCCTACTGCGCATGGTCACTTCAGGCCGATGCGCAATTCCCGCACGTTGTCCCGCAGCAATGGGCTCGGTCGCCTCTGAAACGCCCTAGATGTATAACAGCGCAGGCCACACCACGGGTGTTGTTTCTCGTTGGATCCTCTGGAGGCGAACGCGTAGTTATCAGCTAATGAATGCCGCCAGGTAGATTTTGAAAGCTGAGATGGGGTTCCACCGATCAAACAGATATCTTCTTCCTATACATACACTTGCAATGTGAGCATTCGCCTAAAATTTACTTTTCCCCCTGCACTCAGGGCACATAAGGCACGCAGCCTTCAGATGAATATATTTAAAGCCTATAATTTAACCACCCGCACTTGTAAGAAACAAACAAAAGCACCAAGCTCACTCACATGAAAAAAAACATATTTGCGTGGACAAAACTTACGTGATCTGGCTCCTTCACGAACGCTCGCTAAAGGAAATACGAAACGCTGAGTTTCAGAGAGCGAACTTGGTAAGCCGATTAAAAGTAATGAGCGGTATCAAAGTTAGTGCGAATTTCTGGTATATGTTTGCAATAAGGTATATTTCAAAGTTTAAAACAACTTTAAATGGCTGGCGTTATGAAAGTACCCACAAAATGAAACGCAGTCGGAGCCTCTGGAGCATGCAGTAAAAGTAAGGAGCAACAGCTAATGGTTGGTAGGTAGCTTATTAATTTTCTCCATTCCATTTTAAACAATAATATATAAACTAATGGGATAAAGAGTGCAGGTTCTCACCAGCAATAAGCACGACCAAATTTTCATCCCTAATCTGAGGTGGTCCACACTTGGGATTGGCTATAACAGACTAATTACGGACGATAGACTAAAAATGGCCACTCAGGTCCCCCTTGTCTGTGTCGGTACTCCATCATATGGATATATTAGAAGTTGCCATGTGACTGCCTGCGACGGCTCTGGATTGAGCCCCGAGGCAAAACGGGAGAAGCATGTGATGATTGCGATCGTTGCTGACTTTCGACGCATTCCTGAGCTGGTGGGGTTAGTGCGCTATGCTATCCTTGGAGGCTTCTGATCAATGGCATATCATGAAGATGGCTCATCAAGTAATTTAGGATTATTTAGTGCTCGGGGTCGGTGTGAAGCAGTAGGACCAGGCAAGAAAGTGATCTAATCAAGCTCCAGTGTATTCCCAGGATAACAATGCCTCAAATACGCACAGTCTAGACGTCCAAAGCCAAAGCTGATTGTAATTCACTTGGCTTGCCACGATGCTCTCATAATGTATTCCAATTGAACGTACCGGAATCGTCTGCGTAGCGCTGTCCAACAACCTCCACATCTTTTGATTCAATAATCATTTGTCTTGGTAACTAGCGTGTATGCAGTTGCCCTAAAGTGCTCCATAAGCGGGGTCCATTTATCCCTAAAAATGGCGACGTTATGCATTACATCCCCTCTAATTCACACCAGCTTTTTGTCAAGTGGGGTGTAAGTGAGAAAGTGTGTGCATACATTTTGGCCTCCCTTGCAGCTTTCCCTACATCAGTGACTTGAAGCTCGGGCAGATGGCCGTTACGGCCGAAGGCATCTACCATCACATTGACTGGAAAGCATGTGATCCACTCATTCAAAATTGGCAGTTATAAATGGAGTGTTGATTTTAAATGCTCAATGACCAGCTGCAGCCTGAATTCAAACTTCCGGTATGTCAGCATATGAGACCATTTTAGCAAATGACCATCTTCATGTCCCTAATATTTCTTGACAAGTGTTTTTGGTAAAATCGAATGAAATCAAAAATATTCCTACTGGTTCATGCGAAAGCGTGCGAAGAAAAGAAAAACCAAAAAGTGCTCATGTCACATAATGTCCACGCGTATCGTACTGTTTTCCTTTGAAAAACCTCGCACATGCTTTCGTGATTCTAACCTGCCCAAAGCTATCCGCACAATCACGACCACGCTGCTACATCACCCTCCCTGCCGTCAATTGCTGCTCTCCGCGGAAGTGGTAATATATATCTTGGCAGTGCAAGATTTAAGCTAGCAATAGGAATGTACGAGGAAAGATAAAGGTGAGAGTGGCGAAACTGCAGGCAGTGGCAAACGTGGCACAAGGAATGTAAACTTCTTTCAGTTCCAATTCACATTTTTGGTTTGGAGCTGAGATTCACGACTTGAAGCGAGGGAGAACTATGCAGTCTACACTTGCCGTAATCTGGCGGTGCGTACAATTTTCCCTCCCTGCTACCATACGCACTTTCGGTCACCACCAGCCACTCTCCCCACTCCAGATCAGGGATTTGGGAAACACAGCGGTGCATGTGATAGCGCTTGCGAACCTATTCTACCTCCCGTTGTGGTGCACAAACTTGGTGTCATTACTTGCTTCAGATGATTTTAGGACATACGACGTTCAAATTCATCCCAAAATTCTTACTGGCACAGTCGTGTTTCAAAAATTTGGTGAACGAGTAGCCTACTGCTTATGTCCTTTTTGTCCATTTATCGGCGCTATGGGGAAGAATGGTTAATACGCTTAATGACGTCACTTGTGATTTCTATGACCAACTATGAACGCGCTAGAAAATATAATGACTAGTACAGTTGTTCCAATTGAGTTCTCAGCACATTTGTTCGGCCATGGGTAGTCAGAACTGAATGCCTGCTTAGACTAAAAAGCTAGATTATTCATATTTACCGTCGGTATTTAAAGGTTAGCCGTCATTTTACCATAGCCCTTCACCCAGGGCAGTTTATTGCCTTAAAGTACAAAATTGCATTTGACTCGCGTTAAATATCCAGCCCCAATATGCAGTTCTCTGCATCTTTCGCCTGTAGTTGGCGAAGGATGCCAGGTGACTTTTGGTCCCACGCTTTGTTATCTTTTAATATAGTACTCATAATGCCAAAGCATTAGAGGGCAGATGATTAAACGGACAGAAAAGCGATGTCGGCTTACAGGACCATAGATTGCAATAAACTGTCTACTTGGATCTACAATGCAATGCAATGAGACAACACGTGACTTACGACGTCCAATCCTTTCTCCACGTTCAAGAAACTCACGGAAGTGTTTGAGCATTTTTAAGCGGATTTCTTTTTTCTACAGAAAAGAAGGATCATATCTGTTTTGCTTAAAATTGACTGACCAACAAAAACAAAGAATTCAAATAAAAAACAAGAAATCATGCTGAAAAGATAGTCGCGAGATTGAGTGTCGAAAGTACCCAGTATTTCAGCAGAATTCCAGCACTCACGCGGCAGCCCGCTTCAGAAAAATGCAGTCGTCAAAGGTCCTAATTTCCTAACTTGTTTAAAGGGACCAAAAATGAGTTCTTTACGAAAGCTGGTGTGCCCTCTCGCACTCTTTGTACTAGGCATTTTTTCAAGAAAACAAACAGCTCACATGACGGTTAGGTTTGACTACCGTCAATTCTTCGAAAGTTACACTTTTCACAGGTCTTGCGGACAAGAATGCAGGTGTAAAATGGCCGTTTACCAGATTTTATTTTCATGGTTTCCCGTACTACTGCACAGGTTTGATTGCAAGATGTCATAGCTTCTGAATAAACAGGTACAAGCTTCTTTGGCGATGGTATGACACGTTCTTCCAAACCACTCTAGGGACAACGCAAGAGCTCAAACGTTAGCCACAGTGTAGGATTGACTGTCAGATTGCAATTTAGCTCAATCGTCATATCCATCTTTATCCTACCCATCCCATCTTACTGTCTCACCATACACCAGATGTGTAGCCTTTGGGTAAAGTAAACATTTGTGGGACACGCGTTCAATTAGCACAAATAACGTTAGCTTTTGGCTGTATCTCACTGCCTATGACTACGAACTTTTGATGCATTCGGAAACGCCAGGCAACATTCCACAATAACACCTAGTTTCCCATCTCGAAAATATTTGGGCAAACGTGCAATTAAAATCAGTATCGGTATGAATTTTCAACGATTTTTTAAAATTATTCAGCTCACTCAGATTCTAGCCTAGGTTTTTGGACTTACGTTCATTGTCCAGAGCAGGAGCCACCTGTCACCCAACTCCAAAAATCCACGGTATAGGTCAATGATCAATCTCAGACGTCGGAAGAGCTGGCCATCAAGTTCGCTTCGTTGGATGTAAACAAATGGCATATTCTCCATTCGCTGAAGATGCAAAAGCAGGAGAACGTCAGGGTCCGGGTAGTCGATCGTATATGTCTCAGATAAATTATCATCAAAGAAATACTGCGACCTAGTATGATCACCGCGTCTGCCGTGTGCCTTACACAATGGATGCGCACCTCTGATTTACACGTGAACGGGTTTATGGTGGAACGGACACGGCCAACATCTGTCACCTTTCCGATTCAAAAATCTTGTTTCCATGACAAGACAATGTCAAGAAGATAGGAGACAGGCGTGAGGGCAGTGGTGGACAAAGCTAAAGCCACCCGCCTACGCCCGTAACAAACGACCCAGTTGTCATAGCGTGTACCAGGCAGTGGGCAGCTTCGAAACCAGGCCTATCAGCACGTCGCAGTAAATACAAAAATTACTTCAGTGAGGAGGACATTGATTTGCTATGGGTAGAGTGAAGGGAGGACTGGACACAGTGGCTGACCAAACTAGGTAGTCCGTCCATACATGCCACACATGACTAACAAGAAAACGTATTTACTGGCAGTTAATTACCGCCATATCACAGCGATGTGAAAATTTGGCTGAAACGGTTAGTTTTCCAAGGCAATTCAAAAATGACAGTAATTCAAACTGCACACGGTATGCTCAATAATGCCAGTAGTGTCGCACCGAGCGGTAGAAATCAAAAAATGTTTGCAAACAGTCCGAAAATTTAGGGTGGACGCTTAACAATGGATACTCAAGTTGCATTTGCGCCAATAAGTGGCCGTTTAGTGTGTCTGTCTTTATTTATTGATACATAACTCCTCGGAGTGCACGGTCTCAAGAAAGTCTCGGCCTTTATTGGAGGTGCAGGCTACGACGATACGCATTTTTGTCCCAAGCGAGAGTCTGTGCTCTATCGAGGGTGTGCATAGCCACATGGGACAGATGGTCACGCCTCTTGAAAGCACGTTGATGTTTGCGGATGCATGTGGTCGACTTCGGCCTGGTAATTGGTTGCAATTTTTATGACCTTTGCCACCCATACGGAGCATGTTTGCTTCGGAAGCCAATACATCGGTGTGCACTTATTCCTGTTTGCATAAATACCCGATCTGCAGCGACAGAGAATAACATGTGGTGAGGCACTGATGAACTTCGGTTCGATGAAGTGCTTATGACCCATCTGATAGACCCAGTGTGTAGACTATTTGTGCCGTGCTCGAGCTCATGTTTGTGTTTTCAGTCCCAGCTGGTATTCAGGGTTATGATTTGCTGAATGAAGGCAGAATAAGCCCGAAACAGACTGCATCAATCTACCCATAACGTCTGTCGTGTCTCCTCTCTGCAATTATTACTTGACCAACTTCGGCCTGGTAATTGGTTGCCTAAATTAATATGCCGATTGATACGTAATTCATCGGAGTGCACGGCCTCAAGTAATTCTCGGCCTTTCTTGGAGTTGCAGGTTACGAAGATACGCGTTTTTGTCCCAGGCGAGAGTCTGTGCTCTATCGGGGGTGTGCATAGCCACTTGGGACAGATGGTCAGGCCTCTTGAAAGCACGTTGATGTTCGTGGATGTATGTGGCGACAGAATGTCCCGGTTGGACACCATATATGGCATCACAGGCATCTCTGAGTTTCTTATGGACAATTTCGCTCTTATCAAGATAGCCAATCAAAAATGGTCACCCTAAATATTTCCTACGCGGATTTATAAAGTAACAAATGTCGAAAAAAAGGAACTGGGCAGTAAAAATCAGGCGCCAAAAAAAACATGCCGAAGCCTTCCTTATATTAGGAATGTGTCTGAACTCATTGAAAGAAAGTTGCAGAAACGCCAAAGAAAAGTCGCTTACAAACCAAGGACTACGGTACACATTCAGATTGTACATCCAAAGGATAGGAGACTATTATGTTCGCTTCTCTTGCACTTCGAATATGACTTTCACGATCTCTATGGTCCTTTCCTCGTTCGACCCTTAGCGTACTGATGATTTCCGTGAAGGTTTCCCTGTCTAGCATCCTTTCACGGTTATGTTTATAACTAGTCCATAAGCATTTTGATCACACCTGTGGTGGTGAAAATGTGCCCCTTTATCAATGTAGGAAATCTTTAGTGTGACCATTTTGGGATTGGCTAGCTTAATAAGATATAAGTCGTCTGCATGATCGCCTGCGATGCCTGTGACGCTATAGATGGCGGCCAAATCTGTCACCACACGCATCAACGAACATCGCCTTGTGTTCAAAAAGCGTGACCATCTGTCCCAAGTGGCTATGCACACCCTCGATACAGCGCAGACTCTCGCCTGGGACAAAACTCGTATGGTCGGAGCCTGCACCTCCAAGAAAGGCCGCGACTTTCTTGAGACCATGCACTGCAATGAATCATGCATCGATCGGCACATTGAAATCTACGCCGCGTACGAAAATCTCAGGGACAATTGGAAGAGACGACGAACAATCAATAAAGAAAGACAAATGCAGCGGCCGCTTATTGGCGCAAATGCGAGATGACTATCGATTTTTAGGCGCTTTGATATTTTATTGTTTTTTTGCACATGTACTCTAGACTGACGACAACCTAGTAAACCAGTGTTGAAAATTTAACAATAAAGTTTCTTGTTATCTGCCAATGAACCTTCTGCCTTCTAAGTGTATTTCTTGGGATGCCAGTCTTCCAATAATAAATATGTATAGTTGTATATGTAAAATATTTTATAAATATTTTAAATATAACGTGCTTTTTCAGTTGCCTTAATGATTAAGTTGGCTGCTGCTCCGAGGCTTTAGCAGTACGGAAAAGGAATCCAAACTGTACGTTTTTAAGAAAATCCAGAAGTGGATGGGCCGCACCGTTACACTGAAGCAGCAAAATTGGTTTTAGCTTCCGTTATCGATCCACATTAGCATCAGTAGCTACTCCCCAAAACTAACGGTGACCTGTGGAATCGGCGTCGAAAATGTTCCGATAAATTTTTCTGTTTTGTCCCAAAGAACCTCTTTGCCTTCTTATATTTTATATTAGGTGTAATGGCCACAGAAGAATTGGGTTCTTGACTTGTACCTTTCCACGGCAATAGTGTGTGAAAATGAAGCGAAGTACTAGACATATTTCTTCACATTTTCTCTCCGAAAGTTGATATTTGAGCTGCAATGTATAAGGTTTAATGAAATATCCGTGAAATATTAGTATTTTTATCATCCACAGACAGTATCCTACTGCCGGCACAGTTGCGGGGCATTAAGCAAGTACATGTGGTGAGACTATGGCAAATAAATGTGCTCACTGTTGTTGGACGTCAAGAAACTGGACACGGTAAATATTAACGAGTTGGCTTAAAACTATAGCGGATCACACTATGAATAAATTGTTATTTATTGGCAATGCCCTTACACATTGCGCCAAATATGGCAAAACTAAGGTAAGAATCAGAAAGCGAATCGGAGAAAACCACACAGAAACCTCCGCTGGCCAGGTCGTTTCTGCAAGAAGGAAACACACGTAGTCCCTTTGTACGAACTAGACAATTAGCCGATTTTTCTATGGTGTCAGGTTACATTCGATGATTACTCCGAAAATTTAATAACTGTACTATTTAGTATAATTGAAACGCACGTGTCGGGTATTTAATTGCTGTTTTGGTCAAATAAATCAGAAATAATAATTTCTTTTCAAAAACTGCATCGTTTTGTAGCTGAATAAGTGGGGATTTACACAAAAGTGTCTGCGTTTTCTACTCTAAGCAAAACATAAAAAATAATATCCGTCTCGGGTATTCGAGTTATCCCTCATGATAATATCCTTCGCGTTTATCTGTCAAAAAGTGCTGCACAGAGGCCTACCGTTAGCGCGGATTTAGGCTTCCAGTGTTACGTGGAAAGGGATATCTGTTTACTTACACGATTTAGTCTCGTTCCTCCAGTCCGTCTTCTATTCATCACCTGCATCTGCGTTATTCTATAGAGGGAATTCTGATTAAAAATGTAGGCCATGAAGGCGACATTGAAGGCAAGGACGAAAAACCAGAGAATCCAGAACATTATTATTGTCCGAAGGGGCATCGGTGTGAGTACGATGTCATCCTCGGTAAGTATGGGATCGTAGCCTGGAAGGCGTGATAAAGAGACAAAATTAACATCGTGGAGCTGACAAAAACGTTGTATCTGACAAGAACTGACAAGCTGATCTGATCGAGTCACTTTCACTTTTAGTCACTTTATTTAATGAAGTAGGCTTTCGCCCTTGAGCTCCCTTTTCACATGCACTGAATATTTCATCTGACAATGCCTGTAAACCGGCATTAAATACAACTATTATTATTATTATTATTATCTGACAAGAACATGCTCCTAAACTACAGCTTTCACAGAGGGTATTCTAAGTGCAAGATTACAGAGAGCAATTACAAAAAGCTTAGGTCACACCAACTGTGTAGATCTACGTGCTACATCCTTGAGCCCAATTCCAAAAGGGAAATACTGGGTATAACCCGCCTTCATAATTTCTACCGAGACGCTACCCAACTGCAACCCTATTAACTTGCCTTGCAACAACGGAAGTCAACGTGCATTTATGAACAGGAACGGACTCCGCGAACATGGATAGCTTCCACAGCAAAGCTGTTGAATGTGATCACCGATTTGCAGCTGAGATGCAAATATAATGTAAATCTTTAATGAAAACATTTAGATTTATTTTCATATTTTTAGAGTATTCTTTGTAATTTCTGTCGTACATCCAATTTATCAACATTAAGCTGCAACAGTTGTATGACACACTGGAACTGGCAGGTGTAAAAAAGCACAAATAAACACCACCCCACCCTCCTGTATCTTCAACCATCCCAGAGTCCAGGTAGCCCTGCCACAGTCAAACCAGCCAGGTATTGGCTGACAGGAATGGCAGCAGATACAGAGTCAACGAAATCGAAAATTCTAGTCAAATTCAGCTTTTTCTTTTTGTAACATAGGCATTAAATTGAGCAACACACTAGTTAAGAACAGAGCTCCATTGCCCGGTTCCAATCATTCTCTACAATAAGGCATTCTAAAAATTTATTCCGCTTCAACGCGCGTGGTGCTAATCAAACCCAATAGGAAAATGTAGGTTCGCCACAAGTCCCTAGAAAACAGTTGCCTTTTACCAGACTTGTATATCGTTCGCTATCCCCGTTTTCCTCTGTCAATCCAGTGTCGAGTCTTGCTCCAGCTACCGAACAATATTTTTAAACGAAATTTTTAGTATTTGCTGTCCTCTTGATACAGTTATGGTTCAACCTGACATAATTTCTTCTCACTATTAAAAATGTTTAAGACGTAAAAATAACTTCTCTACAAGCTAGGACTCCGTGGCAGTCTAAAAGACGTTAAGGTCTTATAATAAAAATGAGATTTCCAAACTAAATTATTAGTTTGTTAGTCAGCTTTTTTGCCTCTCCATCCACACCTTGATTTCCAATTTCCCCGGCTGAACTCTGGAGGAATCATCAGTGTCTCACTAGCCAATGTGTTAAACTGGCACATGTTGATGCTGATGTAGATTCTCTAAATGAACATTTATCCATACATCTAGTGACTCCAATCCCCCCTCAAACAACCTTTCGCTTCTACCAAGCGTTGTTTCTCCTGTGTCAGTGGCAACAGCGGAGAAACACCTGAAAAAAGGTCCGTGGTTCAACTGCTGCTGGGCCGGATGATGTTCCCCCATATATTTTAAAATACTGCTGCTCTCAGCGTTCCTCTTTTTTGACACACCTTATAAACACGTCCTTCATGGAGTCAAAGATTTCTGCTATTTGGCGTTCAGTAAGTATAACCCCTATCCCTAAAATGTCCGCCAATTTTGGTCCTTTGTCTTTTTCTCCAATCGCCTGTTCTTCCGCTTTACCAAAGCTTGCTGAGCGATTCACTCTCGATATAATAAAGCCAGTGTTCTCCAATTTCTCCAACCCAATACTTTTTGCATATAAGGCCAGTCGCAGTATCCTAGATGCCATTGCTTTTGTAGTACATTCGGCTCTAAGAGATTTAGATAAGAACTGCCATGCGTACGCATGCGCATTTCTTGACTACTCTTGTGCCATCAACACAAACCCGGGCCATCTCCACCTTAATAAAACATCCGCTTGTGGCTTTCCCGGCTGGGTTATCTCTTGGCTTGAAGACTATTTTACTCCCCGCACTAGATGCGTACAATCCAGCAAGCGAAAATCTACTTTCCTTCCAAACAACTGCGGTGTTCTTCAAGGTGCTATCCTATCCCCATACCTCTTCTCCCACCATTTTGACTATGTAAAACAACAAAACGACTGTCTGTACATCAAACATGCGGACGATATGGTTGTTGGTCATCCTCTTAAAAATCAGACACATCTCCAGTCTCCGTAGGATGGCCTGGACCATGTTTCAGCTTGAACGTCTTCAAATCACCTATGAGAAATCTGTCCAATGTGTTCTTCATCTGCGACCTTCGCTTTGTTCTGAATCCTCAACCGTCCTTCCCAACGACGTATCCTCTTTCCAGTACCTTGGCATTACTCCGACATCCCATCTTTCATTCTCCCAACATAATGATACTCTTTTTACAAAAAATCATAAACATCTATATTATATTCATTGTTTACGTTCCTATCACACACCTCAAACCCTTATCTGGCAATTCATAGTGGCATATGTTCCTTTCCTAATCCTTTGTTGTCCTCCTGTGATTTTTCCAGCTTTGTTTAAAAGAGCATCCTCCGACTGCTTTCTTCAGCTGCTGATATTTCTTATACTGTTTTAGTGGATTTGATAACAAAATGCACTTCAAAACAGTCAAACAATTTTCTGGGCGAATTCTTGATGATGTTACCCATCCCTTCCACTTTAAGCTGATTGCCATGAAGTCTTTCATCCGATGCGCCGAGGCTTTCATCATATAACTTGCCGTACATCGGCATATCAGCGCTCTGTTTTGCCATTTCTAGCACGCTAGCTTACGTGTGAAGAGAATGAAATACAGGATCTGAGATCAGAACTGTCTCCCCACTAAATATATATTGTTAAATTTTTAATTCTTGCACAATATGTTAACTTATACTATTCGCTTAGTTAATGGGGCCGTTTCTTTTTTGCTGAAAATTTTGAATGATAATTCATATAAAGCGTATTCCTCTCTCTGTTATCTTACCTAAGTTCACGTGATGTCCCAACGTCATGTGAATTCAACTGTAGTCAAAATGATAAATCCGTCTCACAAGTATCTTTCCGTAGAAAATGTGGTCAACTGCATCTTGACGCTGCATATTTAATTGCGGCAAACTACAAAATAAGGACAGCTTTTGAAGGGAGAAAAGTCATTGAGGATTTTATATTTATTTATTAGCATTCCTCGTTTATTGATTGCTTTCAGCTATGCGATCATCTACGATTGTTTTTGGTTGACAGTCATTATCGCGTTTGCTAATCCAGCATTGTTTGTAAACGCTATTCTCATAGGTGGTTTAGTACGTAGGCGACATCTTTCACAAAAGCAGGGTTTTACAGTAAGCATTCGAGTATGTGAGTAGACCTCCGATATTTCAACCACTGACACTTACCAAGAAGATTAATTTCTAAAATTCGTGATGTCTCAGGTATACCGTGCCTTGGATCCCCGTAGACCGTGCACTGGATTTTTTGCAATCCAACTGGACAGATAGGATCGAACTTCAAAATTCCGGAGTTACTATCAGCAGCAGGACAGAAATTTCCATAGGTATATGTCTGCAAGTTCCTGACTTTATATAGGAAGTGACGGGAATTCGATCCAATGGCGTAACAACGGAACTTTTCATTCACGGTAACCTTGTAACTGGACAGATGTATTTCGGGTTTTCGAACTTTGTAAGAAATGAGCGAGAGAGAGAGAGAGGGAGGAGAAATAAAAAAGACATAAGTAGACAGAAGGCACTCGGCGCAATTTTCCATCTAATTCCCCTTGTCATCTGTGGCTCATAAAAACAAAAAGTTGTAGCAGTATAATACGGTCGTTGTCTTTACCCAAGGAGTCATAACCAAGAGAGGCATTTTCACGCGCGAAACAACAAGCTGCCCAAACTGTTTAACTTGCTAAAACGGATGCTGGTTAGTTCACGCACTGCGTTTTTCATCCATGACACGAAGTTCGTACTGCAAACGAATACCCACTGATGGACGACCCCTCTTATAAAAGCATTCAAACTTTCATCGATTGTATTTGTAGGATGTAGTCACTATTCGGTTAACCGTTTGTTTAATTAAGCGGCGAGCATCACTGGGGAAACGAATTTTACAACTGGAATATATTTTACTATTTTTGCTTTCAATAAATCGCGACTACTTATAGAGCCTGTCGGAGGGTGGAGGGGTGGGGAGAGGGGTAAAATAGCTTCAGTCATGGGACTACAAGAGGGTGTTCTGACATAAAAAGAGAATTTTTAACGACGGGATATACCTTGGATAGGTTGCATATGAATGTGTAGTATGCATCTAAGTTTAGTCTTACCCTTTTGGTCTAAGTGTAGTTCTAGGATTCGAAACTTCAAAATGGGGTTCTGAGAGCGCTCCTGTGCCCCATACCCTGCCACAGTGGAAGAAAGTGTACTTTCTTTGGAGTTTTGAAAACATGAATTCGTTAAGTGCTAATAAACTTTGGTTGTTTTGAAGCATTCACCGGTCCTGAACCATCTAAAGCCGAAGCAGAAGATGAAGGAATGCTAGTTGAGAAAGTGCACCTGTCACCTGGGATGGATTTTGAACGGGCAGAATTAAAGCACTTGTTGAACCAAGTTTGTGTCTCTGTAATTGCAGACCAATGGACCCTAGATTTCAAACTGTTTCAGTGATTGCTTATTCTCTTCTACAAGTAATCTCCTTATGACTACCATGCCCTATCTGGGGCCAAAATTATCCAACGCACCAGCGGGAACGAAAAGGAAGAAGCCAATAAATTTTAAATTGAGTAGCAGGTTGCCTGTTAGATAAAGTTGTCATAGATGGGCCTACCAATTATAGGTAGTGTGTAAGCCTTCCTTGTCCATGCCCTATTCGTTCGCACCTCACAGCCCATCAGGTGTACACCCGTGTTTATTTTTTGGGGTACTTGAACCGTCCGCTTGTCCTGTACTGCGAATCCATTCCATGCCGCATCGTCAGGCAGGAAAATCGTCGAGGGATCTGGACAAGCCACCGTTTCACCTGGCGATAAGCCTTCAGCATTCGTATAATTGAGATCCACATCTATAATGTCTACAAGGAAAGACTGCATTGTTTGGGAAGTGCTGGGGAATACAAGCTAGCATGGACAACAAGTGTAACATTTACGATCAATTTCTAAAATCTTTCCTTATAGTATGTTTTGGGGGTAGTTGAACCAGGGTTTATAATTGTTTCTCCAACTTTCAGGATCTAACTGACAGAATAATCTTATTTGAGCGACAAGGGGGAGTTCCAGGGTGCCTTGGAGTTTAAGGATCGACCGCTAGAACGGCAATTTTATTCGTACAAGCTTTTAATTTCCGCTGTAATTTTTAAACAAAGACTAACAGATAAGGTTTGTGGATGCACAAAGAATGCGGTATTTGCAGAAAAAAATTTATATGCAATTGCATACCCCTGAAAATTATAAGCTATTAAATTCATCCTAGATAGCGTATTTTTGTTATGATTGCCTGATCGCCCTGGCCGAAGCACTTGTTTGCCACAGGTCCTCGCCTGCGTTAGCTTTTGGTTGAAATTTGTCCGGCTAGTTACACAATCGGTACTGTAATTGGAAGCAGAGCCGTCTCTCACGTTCCACGCTTAAGTAATTCCTCTGCATAGCCAAAGTTTTAGTAAAGAACAGGTAAGGTAAAGGTAATTGCACTTATTGAGTAACTAAGGACTGGAGAACATGTCTCGAACAGCCCACTAGATTCTCACCTTCTAAGAAGATTTCTGCATTGTCGGCCTTGAAAGTGTCTCTGGCTTCTAGGTTTCATCTGAGTTCCTAATCACGGTAGAGGATGGCGAACTTTATGCTCTCTCCCTGCTCTCAGGTTTGGAAACGTTCAACATATCGACAATCGCTACTCGACGGGTTGTGAGCTGTCGGTACAAGCAAGAACCATGCAATCTTGAAGCCAACTTCACCGCCAGACAGCCGCCCGACCATCCAAAGCTATCGCCGTCCGAACGAGAGACTCCACTCTGCTTTGCAGAAATTTTTCACCAGATCGTCACCAACTGCGCCTTTGTGCGGAGACTTCCTTACACAAACACCTTACATGGGATTTGTCGGCCATCATGCATAGGACACAAGTCTACAGCATTTCACTCTTTATCGTGATTGAATGAATCGGTGGATCCAGAGCGAAAAGTTAAATTGGAGATGATTTGATTTTGTAGCTGTTTAATTTCCGCAGAAATTATTCTCTCATTTGTAGTCGACCAGCAAATTCGAAAGTTCATAGGAGCAGACCAAAATTTAATATGAATATTTACGCCGAAGACCGTCAGTTACTGTAGAATGACCACGCAATATTCACGAACCGTTAACAGGTACTGAGTAATATAACCTATGTAATTATTTACCATACTAGCTTTACAGATATTATCTAAAAGCCCATAGACACGTGTTTTGGCAATATTCTGCCGTTGCATTACACAGATGCGAAAGGTTTGGTTCATCAGTGAGTTCCTCAGCATTATTTGTGTGCTAGCTGGTAGCTACTCTGGTTTTTAAATTGTAGCACTTAAATCTCCTAAGAAATAAATATCTAATATGGAGTAGATCAGTATTATCGAGTGCCTCTACTCTGCACACATGCAGAGTTCGTCTTCGATCACAGGAACCTTAGGGCTACAATAAAACGCTTTTTGCGAGCAGAAGGTTTGGTTCGTTAACCCTATGGCCACTGCCTCTGCCGTCACAAGTATCAGCTGAGGCAGGAACTATGAGTGTTTCGTCCGCACTTTATAGCTGACATGGAATGTTTGGTTGACGTCTATCCGGTGGCCGCTGTCAACCAAGTGAGCCACAATTGCGTTAGAGATGGACTTTACCATGTCTTGATGTAGCCGGGCAAAATGGTGCTCGCACATCCGCTTGGATAGGCACCTGGTTATTCGACCACTGTAACCTGCTCCACAGGAGCAAGTGAAGGCACAGATGCACATTGAAGAGGTCTGAAAGGGCAGTCAATCCTTGCCTCCAAGGCGAAGAAGTGGAGTGCTTGAGAACACTAGTCTTAACTTAGTGGCTGTGTTAGCGCGCGCGATAGCAGCATTTAAGCGACGATGCAGAAGTTCGCTCGCCGAATCCAGTCGAAAAGGTTAAGTTGGCTACGTGGTTCTCTTTAATGTTGAATCGGCATCAGCCTTTTTGCAAACCACTTTGCAATTGCGTGAAAGGGTGAATTACACATTTCTAATATCGGCCGTATTGGGAGGCCTGGTTTGTGAACCTTTAGCAAACCATAAATTGGAGGGATTGAAACAACGGATTTAAGAGCATTGAACTCCTGTTCACCAAGGAAACCTTGGTATTTCAGTTTTCAAAGACATTTTGTGATTTCCCATTCAACGGTCACCGTTTGGTCTCTCTTTTACCTCTCTCGTCTGAATGAACTGTCATCAGCCAGGATTGATTCAATCTTCAAAACGTAAATATATTTATTCATTAGAACGAGACCAGAACCTTTGTCTGGTTTGTTCATCAGTATTTCCTGATTTTGCCATAATTCTTGGAGTTTCGACAAATTTTCTTTTGTGATAGGCCCAATTCTTAGTGGTTTTGTTCTTAGATATTCATAGCAACAATCTTCTTTGATTGTGAAGGATGCTGCGACGGTTTCCGGTGTAGTATTTTATCGGCCAAATGGCTGACAGACATGCTATAGAACCAAATTGAAGGAAAGTCATTTAGGCGCATGTTTCTTAGCCAAATGACGTGATCGACAAGGACAAGGGAGACTGGGATGGCTATTTCTGGCTTTTTAGCCATCATCACCCTAGGATCGAATATGCAACCCGTTGATTAGATATTCAACGCTCTAACCATTGAGCCACGGGCCCGTTATCTTGGAAATTTCGATCGGAAATAGTACCATTAATGCATGAAACGCTCACTAATCTCCGCTGTGAATCCTCTAACTGATCAGTCAGTGTCCATTTAACAAAACTAACGTTTCGTGAAATTATACTTTAAGGTGGAAGGATTTTACCACTGCTGTGAAGCAAGGTCTATTGAGATTTGCACGATTTTTATTGTAATAGACATTCTACAACAGTTGGTGCATGACCACCACCGACATCTGTGCATTCACGTTTTCTTCTTGTGGTTATTAAACCTAAAGATGAAGCTGATGACGAAGGGCCTTGTGCGGCGCAAGTTTCCAACACATGGTCATGAAAACCAATCAAGCTTTTCTTCATCTCGGATTCGATGCCTTCTCGCGCGTTTGAATTGCCGAGGCTACCACTTAATCCGCCTCCGGCATGGACAGAATGATGGCCTGCAGAATTTCCTGGGAGTTAGTTTTTGAGCTATCAATGCTTGTACTGCTGACGGAGGAAGTATTGGTAACTAGAAGTTTCCCTCCAAGGAGTGCGACCTCATTCAGATAGGATTATTAGTAATTCAATGAAACGGGAAAAGTTGTTTCCCTATGAGTTCGCCTCTGATAGCGAGGGTGACTCCTTGGGACAGCTGCACAAGCATTCTAAACCTATTCTTCTTTCAAAAAGCAAGTTTCCTTGAGTGAGGCTATGTCCGCACCTGGTGTTTGTCCTCCACGAGCCACGAGCAGTTTGCAGATAGCCTAAGCACCAGCATTTCTTCAGGGCACCTTTTTCCATTCCCCTGCTCTGTGAGGGTGCAAGCAGTGCCTCACGGCATAGGGATGTTTAATCATTCTATTCAGCCACCAAGCTCCACAATAAGTCACAAATTTAGCTTATAAGGAGAATGAATCAAAGGAAACGTTGTTGCCTTTGGGATTGCTGTTGTTCCTTCCGCTGGATTCTGAGAGTTGAACGATAATGAGAACGAGAAGATTAAGATGAAAAGGCCTGTGGCGTACTATCTCATCACTGTTATTGTTACGGACAGATGCGGGATTCGCAAACGAAGCTTTGGCGTGTGAAGCAGACCCCGATGGCAATTTGCATACGATTTAGACTACCGGTTGAATGCACTTTTAGGCTGACGATGCCGCGCGAAGAAGATTCAAAGAGGCACGAATTATAGCTGTATATCCGATCAGGGATGGTTGTAGCATCCACTGCAGTTATCGAGACTAACGAAGCGATGTCCCTCCCATAAGTGTGCGTTCTATAATGACCACGTACAGCCCAATTGTGCCCCATATCCTGGTTTAGTACCCAGTTATGTACCACGGAATGTAAAGGATAAATGTTTAACGCAACAAAACCCGAACTTTTGTTGCATTATTACACGTCTCCGTGGGCTATAAGGGTCGAAAAACATGCTGAAAGAATACTTCCGCAATGCATACTATGGGTATAATTATATTGTACCCTGTGTTTTGATCATGTTTGTTAAACGTTTCTCTCCTCTCGTTGGATTCTTAGCTTAGAAAGGTCGGAACCAAGGGACTACGGGTGCAACTAAAAGCGACATTTGCCCTAGGAGTCGGCCTGTTTGGCAAAACCAAGTAGCTTACCTGAGAGCTCAATAGAGGTTTTGTCTTCACCAACTGGAGTTCTTACTCCATTAATGAGAAAGTAGGCTTTGCATGTCACCGTAGCGCTCCTTCCAGGAAAGTTGGGAGGAATGATGCCTAAGTTACCCTACGAAAAAATGAAAAATAAAGAAATTGTTGTTTGCGATCTGAAGAAAAATGTCATTCAAGCTCAACAGAGGCAGTAACACTTGTACGCATGCCTGCCTATTCACTGTCAGAACCTTGACCTGTGCAAGGTTGATCTCTCTTTTCGAGGAAAGAGCACCATTAAGATCAACACACTAAAAGGTGAGAAGATGCAGTTGGACAGATTCTGTAATTGATAAAGCAACAGGACAGTGCAAGGAAGCATAGAAGTAAAAGGAGAGGCGATCGCATGAACAGGAATTTCAAACGCCCGACGTTTCACATTCGAATCTGACAGCGTCCACCACACTTATATTTTGCTACCACTGATGTTTTGCTGGAATTTAAAGCATAAGCATCATGTGCATAAAATTCGTGATTCAACGAAAACATTTTCCTTTTGCTCGGTTCTGTAATCTTCGACTATTTGAATTTTTTTTCCGATAGGTGGTAAGCTTCAAAACCACTAAAAAAAGTTTAATCTGATTGGCAGAAAATCAATCGGTGGTAAGTCAGGGGGACACTTTTTTACAATTCAAAAGCTCAATACTGGATTTTACATTAGCTGGTCCTGACAAAGGTTGCGGAAACTAGGATAACCATTTCTGCGTTATTAGCCATTATCAGCTAGCCTTATCCCTTCCGAGGTTCAAATACATCTGGGATTTGAACAAGGGCTATTTTGGGCGTACGCGTTGGAAATATTTAATGCCTTTGATCCACTTGTGAAAAATCGGTGGCCTCGATGGGATACGAACCCACGCCAGCAAGAGGAAGGCTTTAGTACAACCAATGCTCTAGCAAAACTGAGCTACGAGGCCCCACCGGGAGCCGTGATTTTAATCACACTTGGGTCAAAGGAGTTATTCAAATCTGCAAAAATCCTCTACTTATTTATTGGGCCTGGTAGTTTCCTGTCTTTGTTGTTTTTATCGGGTATATTTTTATGGTGGAGGGACGCTAACAAATCAGGTTGAGGGGCGTACTTATCATGTTGTAAACTGTGCAGCTCAATAAAACACATTCACATACCACGTAGTAGTAAATGTAGCTAAATTGGTTCTCAAAAAGGAGACAAAATGGTGGCTATTGTTGAATTATTAGCCATCGTTTCCTGCCTTACTGTAAACCGAAGAACTTGGTTAGATCCGATGCAACGTATTGTGCACGGCAATGCAACGTGTCAAATTTTGCACCTGCTGCTTTTAGAGCATTTGCGATCTTGCTACATCACACCAGTATATGAAAAGGGTTTTTGAGTTACGCAAGCGGATAGGAGCTCAATTATCACGGTCCAGATAAAACTTCTCGGCACTTATAGGAAGTTGCAGTATTTGTATTTTAGCCATGCCCTAGAGGCTTTTTAACTATTAGCAGGAGGACTGTAGATGTCAATGACAAGAGAGGCTACCTGTTGTACGAGAGTGCTGTTTTATAACAATTGAATAATACTCACATATCCGTCCATAGGTACTTCCCTTCCGGTGATGCTTTTGGCAGTCCACTCCATGCGTATATAGTGACGCGGTTCGGCTGTACAATCACATCGCAGAGTTGATCCTTTTATCACGGTCTTCGGATGGGGTACCATGCTGACCTTTCCCTTCTCTTTGAATCACGATTGGGAATAAAAAGACCATGACCAGGCTCGTTTGTTTTTATAATATAGATTAATCAGGATATGTCTGGACCACGACAAACTTGATATAATCCACAAATTAATGTTTGGTAGTCTTAAGTTTCTAGTCAAAGAGTCACAAACAACTGTAGCTCCCGCCCATTGAATACCTGAACTCATAAAATACCGATTATTCATGGAGAGTTTCTCAACGTCCGATGCTTGCGAGCGCGTTCAAAAATATCCTCTACCACAATCCACAGCCGACCGTAGGAAAACGATTGTGCGCTTAACAAAACAAGGGTGACTAGCATGCGAAGAAGCATGGATCTTTTCGCCTCCGGCTGAGTGACCTCCTTATTGACCAGAAAAATGGAGACGACTGTGTTCATGCACCAATCGGTGCCCAAAACATGACTGGTAAACCCATACAAATTTCACAAGAATTCATCTTCGCAGACTGCAAAGATCACATAAGATCTGTCACTTAAATAAACCAGTTACTATATGCCCATTTTGCAGCACTTTTCTGGGAATGTAAGATTTTATGATAAAGAGAACTTTGAAGAAGCAAGAAATTAACTTTTTACGATAGCTAAGCGAGAGTTTACCTGTGCTCACTAAAAAAGGCATGCAAATTCCATCAGGTACGGTTTCAATGTTAAGAATCGGAAAACAATGCATCCCCCAGTAAAACCTCTGACCTAGTGCAAAATGACAGAGGGGTAGATAATATCGAGCTACAGCGCAAACACCACAGCTGAACTGTTTCCCAAACTCCACTCTTACACTTACCCTAAACCTAGGTCTAAAATTAACTCTAGAATTAATGCTAGCATTAACTAAACCCCTACATTGACCCTAAACTACCGGGAAGTTGATGCAAAACCTTCACCCGAGTTGGTGGGTGAATATATAAGCTCATATGAATAGTTGCAATTCCTTTCTGATGACCCAACGATGGGTTGGTTAAAGGTATTCTCTGTATGACCCCAAAACCTTTTCAATTTCTAATTTATTCTTATTCCCAAAAGACTAACAATGCCCACTATAATATCCCCAGATCTTCTAGTCTCGTCCCAGTTGTATCACACTTTTATTATTACTTCCTTTTATTTAAGTACCATTTTTATAGCATTTGTATTATCTCAAACTCATCGCATATGCCTCACTAACGAGAATCTTGCCAATAACAATAACATGTCTTCATTCTTCTAGTAATATGCAAGTACACATTTATGTTTACTTTCTTCGATTAGCCAACAGCTGCTTATTTTCCGCACGCTTTTATGTAAACCAACTTTTTTACATTTCTATGATGTACCAGAGCCTTTTTAGCCATACGGTAACCAAGGGGGAGTTCAAAGACGTTTGCCTATCTTTACCTTAATAAACTGAGCTGAATAAAAGAGCGTTTTCTTGACAAGGATATTTAAAAATACAGCATTCTGCCTCTAAAGCACCTTCACAGGAGGCAGTTACGTGAGTACTAGGGACATTCAATTGAGTCTTAACTGGCCACTTTGTTATGTGAGGGTAAGCAGGACGGGCCCTTTATACAGCAGCTTTGCTAACACAAACTCCTGCCTTCCCTAAGCTTGTTGCATCAATCGCGGACGAGGCGCTTGTTGTATACTTGCGGCACTTTCAGTAATGTAATCAGATATAGGCTTGGATTAATTGAGGCTCCTTTGGCACAGCAAACATTTTTCAAAAAGATTTCGCAGATATCCAGCAATTTCTCTTTCGATATAGCTTTTGTCCTGTGGTCATTTCCGCTGCTTTACATCCTCTCTACCAGGAGGTGCACTTAAGACACTCTCAAACTGAAGTTGGCTCTTTTTTGGAAAAGCATTTCACAACTGTCACTCAGAATCCCAGTTAGGCGGCTGAAGACGTCTACGCGTCATCCACATCCAATACAATCCCCCGAGCTTGTTTTCTCGCATTGCTGATGAAATACACATTTCCGCTATCCGAATTTTAGTCCAAGATACTCCTATTGCATAAGTGAATGGGGACCCATACACTGAACCTCCATTGCTGTGTCAGTAGTGCATTTTGCATTATGGTTAATCTACATGAGAAAGGCACGGAATTGCAATGGATGTATTCCTGTTGCTTTCATATTTTCTGCCATATAAAATATATGAGTTACGAGGCGTACCAATATAACAGCGTGTGCGTCGGACCGGAGGCAGTCGAATGTTGAGTAAAAAATTGTTGCAAGTCAGCGTAAAACAGGCCCACTTTTTTGGAGATTTGCATTGTACTTGATTGCCTTGCACATGTACTTTAAAATTAGCACCGGCGGCCTGCTCAACAACCAGATCAGAGAAGTTCGATGTGGTGGACTTCAGGTTGCGGGTAAGAGCTTTCGTAGAACAGGTGTCCTGATACGCTTCACCCAACTGAAGTACAGAATCACTTGCTTTCAGTTGATTGGAGACAAGTTGCCACAATTCTAAAGGAGTTAAAACCAGATTAGCCTCAAACCAATAGATTTAACATTTCATTAAATAGGGGGTCCACAGTTAATCCATGGCAAAGGCAACCGGAATGTGAATAACAAAGATTGACAATTCAGAGACTTCCTATTAACGTCGTTTGTGGGCCATCCTAGGCAGCAGTGGGCTGCGTGTACGTTCTATGACAGTGAGAGCTATTTGCAAAAAAAGCTGTCTTACTCTCTTTTGCCAATGTCATCTTGTTTCACTGACTGGAAAACTAACCTAAAGTCAAGCGTGACCATACTTGCTGATCTGAAATAAAGGATCCGTCATCGCTTACCGCAAATTTATTCCTGCGACATCATCTTTAAATATGGTTGAGGGTAGCATAAAATGTTTTATACACCTCCAGTATGAATGACATATTTTGCAAGGTTAAGCGCTGAGAACTCCATTCTAGACATAAAAAGTTCGTAAGGAGAAGGCTCGAAGTTTGAAGGAGCTCCACATAAGTTGTTTAATGGCTAGTGGGAAATCGAAGTAACAATTAAAATGATTTCCGAACAATAATCTTGTTCTGCACTAAATTCTTTTCAACTTTAAGGAATAAGGTCAAGCCTAGAACTTCAAAATGTATGCGAGGACAAATTTGGACCTCAAAAGATTTTACTCTCATTGGAACTCATTCCAGTAGATTATAATTTTTGCAGTCAAAACATTTAAAACATTCCAGACGCGGGTGATTTATTACACCAAATGCATATCCGCCCTGAAATTCTGACAATGGGCGTCAAATATCCTATACTAAAACGACTGAATAGTGGATGTCAATGGGTAATTCCTTTAACCACTGCAAGGTTCTCAATCCAACTACAGAGTGCTGGCAAGATATACAGTAGAGTGCCTAACTCATGAAATGTTTATATCAGAATTTGATGTAGTAGTAGGGCAGGCATTGTAAGGTTTGTTGTAGTAACTTGATGCATAAAAAGCTGTTTAATAATATAGAGATCACTTCAGATCGGTTAATAAATGGGAAAACGGGGCAATGGATCAGAGCATTTTGTTTATGTGCACAGTACTATGCATAAACATTAATATAAGCCAAAAAAATTGGAATATATCCCTTCAGAGAACGGAAAATTTTGTTTTGTTTTCATGAAAATCAGGTGAATGCAAGTTTGAGAGATTACATTTTTTCATAAATTGATGATATATTTTTTTCAAAAAAATCAAGTTTTGCAAACTATTGACGTTTTGTTTCAAAAACCGCTGGAATAAACTTTTGGTGAATGTACTTTGTTTTACCACACCAATAGTTAGGACTTTAAACGCGCATATATACGAAACGCGATGATACACCGTGACTTTTCGCAGTCACAGCGTACGCGAATCCTTAAAAGACAATTTCGGTCTGCAGTTGACTATAAATGAATAAGGAAACTTGCAACGGAAGGGGCAGAAAATTCACATATATATTTGGCCACTTTCTTGTGTGTTAAAACGCTTAGAACTAGACTGAGAAGTAAGCAAAGATATCGAAAAATGCTCCCATAGAAAGATAAAAGAGAGTTCTTTAATTTTCAACAGAAATTGTATCCCTCATTTTCAGTGAAGTCGAAAATTTGGTCAAACGGTCCCAGTTTTTTCTTGTCTTCCCTTTGAAAAAAATTTAATTACGCAGACATTGGACAGCGAAACATCAAATAAAAGCATTTTTTAAAAAGGTACCGTACCTTTTGTAAAAAATTAGCATTTCTAAATATTGTAATGTTTATTTGTTAACAACAAAAAGCCATAAATTTCCTTACGATCGGTTCTTTATTGTTGTAAAATTTTGGTGGACGCAGTGTGCGCTAATTTCGCGAAATGGGCCATAACTCATGAAATCCATCAGATTTCATGAGTAAGGACACCTACTGTAACTGACGCTTACCGTATACTTCAAAGGTGAACTCTCGAGAAACGCTAATGCCATGGTGTTGGTATTTGCATTGAAATTTTGCTTGATTTTTTGGCGGTGCCTTCGAAAAGAGAAGGAGATTACCCTACAAAAAAAGAGAGTTCTGTACTGAAATCACAAGCACGCGAATACAGTCTAGCATTTAGCTGTGCCACTTTCTTCCATGGCAAACAGAGGACATGTGCGCATACATGCCGCTCAGCCTGTTGATTTAACCCGCATGAATTTACAACTCAAAAGCAACGCACATGACCTGTCCGCATTCCCAGTGCGACATCTAGTGTAGATGACCTAACTCAAGCAAAGTCGGGATCAGAGTTTGAATAAGTACTTCAGCATAAATGTCACCCTGTTATTGTGATTTGGTGACTGGATTTAAGGTCTAGAAAGCCTTATGCAACAGAAAACAGCATTTTACCTTCACTTACTTGAAGGAAAACTGGCAGGATTAGAGCGAGATCGGGGGTTGCCGGAAATCTAAGAAATATCCTTTGCTTTTTAATATCACAAAACAAATGCGATTCTTTTGTGCGTTTTAGTAAAGAAGATGATTACTATAAACAGGCAAGGTTTCAAATAAGTCCCATCTGGAACCGGAAAATTTGAGCTTGAGGCAATGAAATTCAGGTAAAGGCAAGTGTAAGGAAACGCATCGTTTTCCACAAATAAGGAACGAATGCAGGTTTAAAAAATATTATTTGCAAATTCCTAACTTTTTGGTATGAAAGGCAGAAATTAATTTTTCTGACTGAACTTTGTTTTACAGCACCGAAAATGTAAACATAGAGGTAAACGAATATATATATATATGCTCTCATCTGGGCCACGCCGTGTCATTACCAAGTCAAATCATTTTCTGTCCGACACTGATTTCTAACGCAAATGGAAGTTGGCTGCCGCGTAAATTCTTATTTTCGATAAGCCTCGGAAATCATATGTGGAATCCTGATAGCAAAGCAGTATGACAAATGTGTCTTCGACAGCCGATTTTTGCATCAGGTGGCAAGGTGCATCTTGCTTTGCCTAGACCCCACCCCCTCCTGCAGTGAAATGCGCGATGTTGGTATGCCTACAGTTCACTTGCTTACTCACTACGCAGCTCTTCCAAGTCCGACTAAACAGCAACACAACTCACCCCAAACCCTGATGATACCTGCAGAACGTTAACCCAGGCCTTTACGGCTTTAGCATCGGCATCTGCCTACATTTCACCCGTGAGGCGGTTTCGCCGGACGAAAGCCTTCGGAATCGAAAAGTCAATATTCCTTCGCCGTGAGCGTGAAACGGTGCATGCAATCGATATGCTTGCGCGCACGTTTATTGACGCACCCGAGCTTCCAGTTTGCCGAAGAACGTCCCTTAGGAGAGGTGGAGGAAGGGCAGGGCAGTGCGGGGTGTGCCGGACCGATAGCGGTGCCTCCTCGTCACATTCCAAGTGTGCTGACAGCGATAAGGAACGCACGACGAGCAAAACTAAGGGTAAAACCGTTAGACGTAATCC
The DNA here is from genome assembly GCA_017591395.1 of Schistocephalus solidus. Classification (NCBI taxonomy): domain Eukaryota; kingdom Metazoa; phylum Platyhelminthes; class Cestoda; order Diphyllobothriidea; family Diphyllobothriidae; genus Schistocephalus; species Schistocephalus solidus. The sequence goes on along the minus strand of WEDG01000059.1, from coordinate 61,345 downwards.
CCCGCATGAGGCACATTATAGGCAAAACGTACCAGGCAATTACCTGAAAGGCTGCTATCAGGGAGAGAACGTCCCCCGAGAGCACATTTCATCGACGGCTACTTTCAAGAACTGTCGACGACTGATGGTTTCGATGGCCATCAAACTGTAAGTGACCCATCTGGCAGTCGAGAAAAGAGATCATAAACAGCATGGTGTTCGTCGACATCATAAAGAATGCCTCGGTTATAAGGACATTCACCGACGCCGATTGGACACTGTAATGTGGCAAGATAATGCCCCAATTTACCGATCAAAGGAGGTACGTTTCTAATTTAGCCTATGCCTATAATTTAATTTTTCAAACAACAGTCATCCTTTCCGCCCATCATCTCCTAAGCATGTTTGTTCTTGTTAATAGTACGGACCTAAATCCTATCGACAACCTCTTCGCACTCATCAAAAGAAACTGGGACAAGGCAAGGACAACCTCTCAATGGAGCACAAGTTGGAGTTTGAGCTTATTGCTTGCATAGACCAAACCACAATTGACAACTTAGTAGTGTCTATGTCCTGCTAACTTACACCAGTACTAAACGCTAAAGGACAACGTATAAAATATTAGTATGTTCTATTCTTGTTATTTTATATTAATTTATCATTGTATCATATTTTACTCGTCTACTGCCCGTTATATTAGGCCTTAAGTAACTGATATGTCATAAAGTCGTTTTTTCGATTTAATGGGTTTCGATTAAATAAATGAGTCCTTAACAAATAAATGGAAGTTTTTAAGCATAATTATGCCTTCTTTTAAGGATCGGTCATTTCCTTAAAAGGCAGTATAACCTGTGGGGATGTATGCTGCACGATTTTTGCGTTGCACGCCTTTCCGTGCGAAGTTCGCGAGTTTGCATTTGAAAGGAACCGAGCTGTAGATACTGCCATTAATTTGCTGTTTGGCAGGAAATCGCCTTTGGGCGGATGGTAAGCTAAATGGTTTCGGGCATCTATTACAGGTTCACGCCGACCCCATCGTGACAATCGGTAGATGACAGCATCTTATTTGAGCTCAGGCTTGTTACATTTACAGTTTCTCGTGTTGGAGTTACTTTGAATGGAAAACAAAGTTAGCCGCATTAATTTTGGAAGTGATTTCTGTTTGGCAGTGGTAGAGAAAAAATTGATAGGTTTTCGCTAAAAGAAGATTGTTCGGTTAGTAATATCACACTATCCTGGTAGACAGGGCGTAAGGTTTGGTCATTGATAACTGCAGATCGCTAAACGCTAAAATAAAATCTTTCCATTTTTGTTGTCAAGGGGTAGATAGCGGTGAATTCATAATCGGCTGAGGTACAATTGCTTAACACATGAGCACTATTTTTCCATACCACATTTTTGTACGTGATTTGTGGAACTTTCGCAGACGATCATGGGATTTTATGATGATTTAAGCATCCTACCGCACAACCCTCCTAACAATAGCATAACGGTCATTCGCGCCTCCTTGCAGTTGGAAAATCATGAATTTCTTTTTAATGGCACCGAAAAGCCCTCAAAAATGAAAGTACCAGGTTATGGAGATGCATACTCCAACTGAGTTTAGGCTTGCAGTCTTTTTTTGTTTTAGATTGTACTCAAAAAGTGCACGATTAAGTCTGAAAGTCCTCTGTTACCTCACAAAGTATGGCTTCCACTGCCAACAGCTCGGCATTTTAGACAGAGGATTACGTAATTCTAGGTGGCTACCTCATCCAAAAACACAGGAGTGTCTATGCTGCTTGGAAGTTAACAGTGAACGTTCATCTCGGAGTTCTGCTTTTGCAAACCACCTGTCAAGGAAGTTCAGTTAGAATGTTTGCATTTTTGTTCTAGTGTGGTATTTATCTGAAAGCCGTAGTTGGACATGCTCAGATACATTTTGGCTGTTAAGATTACAGGTTGCTATCTGCGGTGCAAGGCGTTGGGGAACGGGCTCCGGGATATGGTTACCGAGTTATTCATGTGCATGGCAGTTTCAATATTTCCCTCTAACTTATTCACTTTATTCTGGTCGTTAAGCAGTGACATGCTGATTTCTTTCAGAAGTTGGTATCTTCGAGGTAAAGGGAAATTTAAAAAGAAGTTGATTTTGACTGGAATCCTACAGCCACATCGGAAGGAAGACCTAGTTCAAAAGGAATGGATTGCTTCAACATCGCTTTAACTAAACTTGCCGTCCATCGCACAGACACCTGCTGACACGCCTCCAGCCTATAATGTGCTTGCCAGACCAACGACATTCAATTTGCAGTGGCATATCCTACAGGAGACATCCTCGTGGCAATAGAGGTGTTGCAGAGCACTACACGGTCCTAGTCCCATTGTGTCGTTTCACATTTATGGATGATAGCAGTTTGACACCCTAGCTTATTCTGTGCAAATTCAGCCAGCTTACTGAACTTCAGCTGATAAAACGTTTGCGCCCACGCACCCCAAACTCAGTCCTTGATCTAACAAATCACATGTCCAACACTCAGACAGTCACTCCTTCATGCACCAGACACACACAGCTGCTGACACGCTCGTGGGCGGAAGCTTGTTCTGCCACAGAAGCAAAGAGCCATCTCATGGCAACCTGCTCCTCATATCCTATTGACTTCTCCTGTAGACGGAACGACCTTAGTTTGTTTGGTTATAGTCGATCTCATATCCTTGACCGTCACATATTGGTGACCTCCGACATTCCGAACACTGGGATTTCGCAATCCTTTCGCCAACAATAAAAGTTTTCCGTCAATTTCATCATGACATCTCAAGCGAAGTCACTCGCCAAGCCAATTTCTCCATGATCCAGCATACGCTTGGACCGACTCGAGCAGTTAATTACAGAACTAACAGTTCAACTCTGTGAATTTACCACTGCAGAACAGTGACACCGGCCGACTTCCTCGGTTTCCCAGAGCCCCCGCCAGCAATCTTCGAGAAGCTTATGCTCGTATTACCGAAAATTCGGGGTAGCAGCACGATGATGTCTGCAGCCCTGCTCGTTCACTTCAGCTCCCAAGCCCTCCAAGAATCAATCCTGCCTGACAGTGAAGGCGAATACTACTGAGAACGCTGCCAATCAATCTTCACTCTCACCGCTTGTTTCTCTGGGATCGTATCGCTGGCACCAAATTCCTAGTCGATTCAGGTGCCCAGGTTAGCGTGATCCCACCAACACCGGCTGAACGCAAGCAATGATCGTCCAAAATTGGGTCATATGTGCGCTCATGTTAAATAACATCCATTTTGTTTGCTGATAACCATCATCAGAATTAAAATCTGACTACTGAGCTGTGCAGGTGTTAGATTCATCATCGATTCTCATGCCAACTAGCGCCCCTGAACGCATAATGATGATTTCTTCATACTCAATTACCGGATCTCCCGTTGTGCTTTCTTACTACGCTCAGAAGCAACCTACCATGCTACTTCAGAAGCGACCGTTTGTTTCTCTTTAAAATTCCACAAACCACATTCAAGATATGCCTTTTCCAAAAAAATGCCCAAGGAGTATTTTAACTTTCTGCTCTTTTATCTAATTTTTTGACCACACTGATTTGTGTCGTTTGTCATCGCTAAGTAGCTGACCAACTATTCATAACTGTACACGATTTTCGTTTTACTTTTTTTCCAATGGCTCAACTAAAAAATCTATCTATCGATGTAACAACACAGCACTTTGTCTCACAGCTGTCAGCGATTCTAGCATCCCCACCTTTGTTCAGCGCTCCATCACACTTGACTTGGGCCTTCGACGCAGTGTCTGCTGGGTCTTCATAAAAGTCAAGTTTCCATCACACTCATAAGGGCAAATTTCCTTACTCACTTAAACCTGCTAGTGGAGTTGAACAATCAACGACTAGTTGATAGCCTAACGAACCTTCGTGTCTTCGAGCAGTTTCCACGCCTAACCAACCCTTCATCTCGAGAAGTGGACATCAAATACAGTCACCCACCACATTTCCACTACTGGACCTCCCAAGTCTTGCCAAACGCGTCGTCTTGCCCCGGACCGTTTGAAGATTGCCAAGGCAGATTACCGTGGACCGGACGTTGAACTCAGTGATCATCCCTGATCAATATTCCTTCCAAAGAAGTTAATTTGTTGAATTGAAGTTAAACCTTTGGGGTTTGTCTAGAGATTGAAATGAATATCTGAGAAGAACTACACCAAGTTAAGTTCAATTACGGAGTAATCGACATAAGCTGCCTCGGGGTAAGCCATAGTGTATAACTGCACAGTGAGACTGACTCAAAGCACTTACCCAGAGTTGCTGGCTTAAACCCAGACACGTGTTTCACCAATTTTTATCGCTGCCTATCACAACTGAACAGGTTTCAGTGGTTCAAGGACTGAATTCAGTGCTTGGCATAGGTCACCTCAGGACCAGTCAGTACGCTGGTATGCAATGATGCATATCAAGCGAGATAAAACTTGAAAGTTGTCTAAACGGGGATAAGTAAATGGGCTTACACGTATTTCTGCTTCGGGATATTTACTGTTCTTGACCCATGTTGGCAGACGTGGGTAAGGCAATGGAGGACTGGGGTCAGCATAAGCAACACACTCTGCCGGCTTTCCAATTCCAACTAGCAGTACTGTGTTCTCTTTGTTAGCTAGCGACAGCTGCGGTCGGTCTTCAATTAAAAAATGGTTTGGAAGACAAAAATAAAATTAAAGATTGGCAATGAACAATATCATACATCAAAGATATTTGGAAAAGATAAGTCAAGCCGTTGACCCAAAAGCCCGAAGTGATTCAAACAGATTGTTAAAAATCTACATGACGGTTTATTGGTGCACCTCATGAATAGTCGGCAGCCTCGAAAACGTTTGTGGTTATAATACATTTGGTGGAGTTGCTAGGTATACTTCCTTCAAACTTCACATTTCGTCGTCGATGCTGATATCCCTTGAAATATTTCTCCTAAGGTACACTAATTGGCGCATGGTTGTGAGGCGGGTCTCAATTATATTGAACGGGTTTCACAGCAGTCACCATTTGGCACCGGTTGGTGTGAGGTGTGTGTGTGTGTGTGTGCCCCCTAAACGGGCCACGTGGTCAATGCCTTGGACCAACACAGGGGCCACATTAGGGCACGGCAGGCATTATTCGGGTTGCGCTCCCATAACAAATGCCGAACGTGGAGGTGTGGTGGCACGCCTAGGGGCGGCTAGGACTTAGGGAACCCCGCCGCGCTAGCCACCTGCTTCCTCTCCCGCCTCCTGTCTTCTTGACTCTGTCTTGACACCGGGCTCAGGTGGGGAGGAGGAGAGAGTGCGGTAGCTGCAGCGCAAGGCTACTATCATATAAAACTAAATCACGCGCAAGTCACCGTCCCTGCTCCACCCTTCCATGGAGCATACAGTGGACATCATCGGACTACGACGGTCGAACTATCGTGTGTGTGCGTGTGTGTGCCCCCTAAACGGGCGACGTGGAAGATGCGTTGGAACAATACGGGGGCCAAATTAGGGCACGGCAGGCGTTATTCGGGTTGCGCTCCCACAACAAATGCCGAACATGGAGGTGTGGTGGCACGCCTAGGGGTGGCTTGGACTTAGGGGACCCGGCCGCGCCAGCCACCTGCGTCCTCTCCCGCCTTCGGTCTTCTTTACTCTGTCTTGACACCGGACTCAGGTGGGGGAGGAGGAGAAAGTGCGGTAGATGCAGTGAAAGTCTACTATCACTTTAAACTAAATCACGTACAATTCACCGTCCCTGCTCCAATTTCCCATGGAGCATACGGTGGACATCGTCAGACTACGACGGTCAAACTGTCATGTGTGTGTGTGTAAGAGAGAGAGAGAGAGAGAGAGAGAGAGTACTCAAACCTCCTTGACAGTATGACTCACTTTGACTGCATCAGATATTGCCCCCTGTCCGTGAAGCGGACCGTTTTCCAGTCATTTATTTTCTTACAATTGGACTGAATTGTTCAGGGTATCCGAATTTCAGTATGAAACTCCAGTGTTCATCTCGATTTAGTGTCAAGAACTCTGGGCATGATGAAGCAGTTGGCGTAGAGGTTGTTGGTCATTTCCTAAGCTGTTCCTTGGAGTTGGCAGGCCTCAAAAATCATTTCTGTAGGTCAGCTATATTTTTTGAACCCGCGCGGCGTCTGTGGACGACATCCATGGCTAAAATACTCGTAAATGTGATAGTTCGGGACACAAGCGTAGATTTTTCCCGTGCTGTTGAGGAGTGCAATGCCACTGTGTAGCTGCCGCTCCTTTTTTGCCTTTTTAAATGTGAGTCTTTCCTTGCAGCCACTTCTTCTCAAATAGCGATGTAAGCTCTCCTACGAGTTGTGTGCCGTCGCATCTGTAGACTTCGAGTGTACTAGAGCCCGCTCCGGTGCCTTTCCACCCGAGAGTCATTACTCTCCTCTGATTGGCTCAGGAAGGGAAGGCCGACAACCTAAGTCTTCATTGGCCCACAATGCACGGGGCCAGTTCAGGGGCTACCAGCCTCAGCAGCTTTTCTCAATCCCTCCCATTGAAGGTGTTAAATATTGCTACTCCTAAATATGACTGCTTGATTCTCCCACATCGCTGCCGAATTCCGCTTTAGGTCAGAACTTTTGTCTAATGGGAAGGCGACTTGGGTTGACCCTGTCCGCCTAGGATTCTGCACTATCAGGTCCGTGCACAAGGAACCGAGTTTTCACAGAAGCGAGTGAGGTGGCTCATGTCCTATCGGAGAGACACTGCCATAGAAACCACGTTTAGAAGAAGACCTTGAGCCTGACTCTTTTTTTGCAGAGGGCCGAATGCCTCAGTCAGTTATCACCTTTCCACCCCAGGACTTTTAGCTCGTCTTCAAGGTGCGTCGGATAGGAGTGTGCTGAATAGCCACGGAAGTCGATTCAGCAGGATGGACTACATTCTCTCTTCTGCACTAGCCAGCTGTCCTAGTCGGGCAGCAATCGGATGTTGGGATGGGACGCAAATGACTGGCGCTGCATGAAACCGGCACCAGCTGTGCCATGCCACACCCAAGTGTTTCACTTAGTAGGAGATACATGAACACTTTGCAGCCCGATTAACATCAACTTTGCCCAAATCTGGCATTCAATTTGATCTAGCGCATTTACAGTTCGTCTCTCATGCTGGAAACCAACCTATACCCAACCTGGCAACATCTTAAACGTCACATTGGCGCGCATGCACGACACCTATCAACACTACATCGCCCAAAACGTACTCATGCTTGCGAGTAGTTTGTCAACATCGATAGGACCACTGGCACGTCTCATGTGACCAGCTGTCCACTACTCCCACAGGAGCAACGCGTCATTTGGCGTAGATGTGTATGTTTGTAGTCGCGATTAGGCAATATATTGCAGAGAAAGTCAGCTTGTTTAACTTTGTCAGAGTGTTCCTCCCATACCCGCCCACCAGCTGTCCTTTCCAGTAGGCTTGACTCGGCCAAAGCGCTGGTGTTTGGGAAGTGGAAGCGATATTTAGGGCGATACCGTGGGGACAACCCATATTGACAGCCAGATCAATTTCCCTCCTATAATTAATTTCATGACTTTTCATTTATCCAGTTACCTCAGGAGTCATGGCTTGGAAGGCTGCCAACAGACGCCGTACCTCCGTCCTCCCATGATAGAGTTATGGCTGCATTGGCACTGTCACGTATGTAAGATCGGAGACCTTCTCATAAAAATTTTAGCCCCGTACATGTGTAGTAATGGTTGTTGTGTTTTCGTTTTACAATCAGAGCGGTAAGGTGGGTGTATGCGGGAGAAGCAGCAAACGTTTGACAACCTCAGCGTCAAGTCACACTTTCATACATGTTGTGAGGTAGAGGCTGCTGTCATCCTCGGTAACGTCTGCTTACCTACCGCCAAGAACATAAGGAAACGAGAGCTTCCTTGTTGCGAATTTATATACAAAAATCTTGACTTAGGTGCATCGTAGAATGTGCTTGCAGCACTGCCGTTACAATATCGAAATTAATATCCTAGTTGTGTTTTAGTCAGCCTCAACGTTCCTTATTTTCAGTACTGGATTTGTGGTTGGTCGGGAGATTAGAGATTCCATTGGAATCCCATAAAGTTTTGCTTACATCTCTTCCAGGAATGTGGGAAACTTGCTTGAGAGAATTCAGAACATTTACACAAAGTCCTCCACCTTAAGAAAATTTCTTTGTCGTCTAAGACTTCAGTGAGCCTTCAATGGAATACATGTTTGCCTACTTTAGAGGAATGAAAAGAAATAGAGAAATTACATTGCATGATTTTATTATCCTATAGGAGGAAGTAACTGACCCTCTACGTCTGTAAGCCGCGATGAAATCCGCAAGCGAGTAAACTGAGGTAGGCAAATCGAATCATGAATGCCCTTCATGCATGTGTCGTACAGACACTGGCACTTTAGCCACACTGAGATAAGAGACGAAGAAAAGGGACACTGGAATAGCAATTTCTGGCTTCTTAGCCGTCATTAGCCATCCATAACCAGCCCAAATTTTGGAGACCTGAGTCTCCAACTCGTGATCAAATGGCTAGAATTCGAATGCCTTAAATGGATCCAAAACGAACCCGTCATCCAAAGGTTAGAGTGTTGGAATCCTTACAAGAAAACCGAAGACCCATGTTAATATCAAATTTTAAGCATATTCTTGCATATATTGAAGAAGGATTCCTGAATGCTGAAAATTTTTCAAGGGCAGATTCGTTCTCACAAAACCAAAAATCAGATATTCTTATTTCTTACATAGTGGATATAGCCATAATGAAGATTATCACCAACATAAACAATAAATATTGCAATGTTTAATTAAGCAGTGTTTTTTTTTCAGATGTGGTTTTCAAGGGAATGTTATAAGGTTAAATTGTAGTTACTCATTTTCGACTATTATCAAACCTGTAAGGTATAATTCTCGACTGGGAGCTTATTTCAGAGTACATGTAAGTGTTCCAGGATTTAGGTAGATCGCGTAATCAGAGGTAAAACAAATTTCCTTGCTAGTAATGAAACACGAACCAGGCACTTTCAGCTCCTTCAACAGAGCTCGTGACTTTGAAGAAGAGGCAGGCTAAAAAAACTCTTGTGCTTAATACTCCGGTGTGTGAAACGCAGAGTAAAATCCAGGAAGTGGAGCCGCGTCCTCCTTCTGGCTTTCTTCTTCTTTTGGATAAACCGGTAATGCTATTTTTCTAAAGTTAGAGTGTCATGTAGACTACACTTTCCTTACGCTGGTAAAACTGCCTGTATTGACCGCCGTCTCACAAACGTTTCAGGCCTGACTTCAAGGACAAACAGCCGCAAGGTAAGCATGCACCTTGCCACTTGCGTTTTTATGAACTCCTTGATCCAGGTGACTGATGTCACGCCAGGCAACAAATGCACGTTAATTCGACAGCACTTGCGGTTTTCTCTCATGGAGATAATTCCTGGCACCTTATTTCTTTTTGTGGCGCCTAGTTTTTAACAAAAGAGTGGACCCTTTTATCCAGCCCACCCGATGTAATTCCTTCTTAATTCTGTTAAACGAATTGATTTGTAAAGGCATTCGATTAACTGTAAGCCATAAGATATTAAACGTGAAAACCTTGTTGAAAACTCAAAAATTACTCTTAAGAAGGGGGACATCTTCACATTCTCAGAAGCTTAGAATTTGCATCATTATAAATCTGGCTTGCGAGAAATGGACGTGCATCACTTACTCAGTACATAGATCGTTGACCATACTGCAGTCCTCTCGGGCACATGGCACTTGACTTTCGCAAGCCCTTGCTCCATCCATGTTACAAACTTGACACGAGCCCTCGCAGGAGGCTAAAATCAGACAAGTGTGTACATGCATTTTCTCGGCCGCTTTCACCCAAAACCAGCAGTAATCAATCATAGTTTAAATAAAGTCGCCATTCTGCGTGACTGATCATGGGAACACATGCTGGCAGGAGTCGAATTCCATTAGAAAATGTTCAACGCAGGCGAAAGAGGGCAAAAATAGGTACCAATTTAAGGGCCTTCTTTTTGGAATTCTATTTAAATTTTCGAGAACGATTCAGTGCAATGGATTCGTACCAGCATCCAATCGCTCATCTAAGCAATGAATGTTGTCCCGAGCAAATGAGCATCAACGATCGTTGAAAGGCTTCAGCTAACACTAATGTTTTCTTATAGATCCCCAGGAGAAATTGCCATTCAAGTAACACTCAACCAAGCGAAGACTAAAACTACAAAAGACACAGCAATGGCTACTGCGGATGAAAAAGTAGGATGCACAACATCTCTATGAATTTCATTCCATATGGCATGTATTTTTAGTCTCTTTCCACGCTCATCTTCCCTGCGAGTGTTCTGAAACGTGTAGAACACACAGCCAACCCAACTGCAACCGCGGGGACACCCATGATCAGTCAATCCTGAACATACTCGTCCAATGAAATGCAACACGCAATCTGACCACGAAGCCATGCTAGCAATGCAAGTCATAGAATCCCCCTCTTTCAGACGCGACATACTCCTGTAAGCGCAAGCGACTAGGTGCGAGAGCAAAGCAAACGGTTTTTTAGAAAAACTGGATCTTTCCATTCCCGGCTTTCAGGTCATCACGTCACTACTGAAGGCGGTGACATACAGGGTCAACGACAAATCTGTCGAGCAGTAAAATCCTCTAAACACAAACACGTCAGTTCGACCGTTGCAGTCTGACGATGTCCAACGCAGGCTCCACAGAAAGGTGTTTTAGGGACAGTGATTGGGCATAGATTAGTTTTAAGTGATAGTAGACTTGCACTCCATCAACCGCACCTTCTTATCCTCCCCAACCAGAGCCCGGTGTCATGACAGAGCCAGAAGACCAGATATTGGAGAGGGCGCAGGTGGCTGGCGTGGCCTGAGCGCGCCGTCAAAACTAGCTGTGATTCCACGGAGCGGTAGTGCCATCAAGGCCACATTAAGAAGAAGCCATTGCAGCCTGACTCTCAGTCAGCCAGTCAGCCACTCCACACAAAACACCTATTGGATTAACCACGTGGTTCGAGTTATCCCGTCAGTTGGCAACCTTCCAAGCCACGGCTTTTAGCGCACCGTGATAGTTTCAAGCGCGTCAGATTGTTTATAGTGAGAAAAATGCGCTGAGCCGTTGACCTCACTCTCTTCCCCACCCCCACATTCAGACCACCGTCCGAGTCTGTCTGTTGTCTGATGTGGGAGTTGGCGCATTGGCTGACGGGCTGGCTTACCCGTCTTCGCGCGTCACAGCATGACCTGGCCTTCATAACGCACACACCAGGATTCGTTTTATCAGGGGATATGGGGGGGGCATCGACATTTAACTCCTAGTCCACTGGTCAACTACTCCTCGCACACAACACATGCTCTCGGCCGACAGCGTGGTCTGATTTAAGCTTCAGAACAGCCACAGTTTCTAGGAAACCGTTATATTATCAAATAAATGACGCTGGTGAGGGTGTTGTTGAAGGAAGAGTGCGCTGATGTGGCTTAGCCTCCGGTGGTTTACCGCAGGTTGTCGTGGCGTCGCATGTGTCCTTATAGGCCCATGTGGTGTGTAAATGTGCGGGATAAGTGAGAGCAGTGCAGGCGGGCCCGGCGACTGAATGTCGGAACCCCAGGCACTGGTTCACAAGCCTCCATGCGATGGATTCACAGGTGACCGACCCGACCAGATGGTTTTTGGGGATTCATCTGATTTTTTCCGTGAGCTTCAAGCGAAACAGGATTTAGAAATAATAGCTGCATGTTTAGATTCGTCTAGCTAACATCGGTTAAATGGGTTGACAGGAAAGGTCAGATGTGTCCAAAGTTGACTAGGTGATGAATATGGTAAGTACGTCTCCGGTGTTGTGTGTGCCTCCACACCCGGTATGTCTGACTCTCGAACTTCCCACCTCACCCCTCTCAAAGTCCTACGGTGGGGAACAGCAACCCCGTAGGCGGCCCAGGCTGACTCGGGTCGTTCTCCTACTAAAACAAAACCGTAACCCATAGTGGAGTTCGGCAGCCGTCTGGGATGTCCGAGCAGCCATATTAAGGGATAGCACTGCTTGCCTCCTCGCGGAGGAAGGGGCTACAAAAGGTGCCCTAACCAAATGCTGTGTATTACGTCTTCTGCGGCCGGCCATGGCACGCAGATCACAAAATACGCAGTCGTAAAACTAAAACAAACAACAATACCCCCGTCCCCATCCCCCTCGCCATACTCTCCAGGCTGATCGGGTGAGTCCACTCAAACTAGCAGCCTGGAATGTTTGTTACCTTTTAGACAATCCTAGGAGCAACCGGCCGGAACGAAAGACGGCGCTTGTCGCTCGGGAACTGGCGCGCTACAAGGTGGACATTGCTGCTCTCAGCGAGACCCGATTCTCTGAGCAGGGTCAGCTGGAGGAGGTGGGTGCCGGCTACACCTACTTCTGGAGTGGCGGGCAAAAGGCAAAGCGACGTGACGCTGGTGTTGCCTTTGCCATCCGGAACGACATTGTGGGACGTCTGCCCTGTCTGTCGGAGGGTATCAATGATCGCCTGATGAGCCTCTGACTGCCTCTTCGGGGAGACCACTTCGCCACCATCATCAGCGCCTACGCTCCCCCCAAGGACGAGCTCTGATGCAGCGAAGGATAAATTCTACGAGGACATGCACGCTTTGCTTGTGACTGTGCCGAAAGAGTACAAGTTAATTGTCCTTGGTGACTTCAATGCCCGCGTCGGGACGCACCACGCTGCCTGGCAGGGAGTACTGGGTCCCCACGGTCTCGGTAGCTGTAACGATAACGGCCTCCTTCTTCTGCAAACGTGTGCGGAACACCGTCTCCTGCTGACCAACACTTTCTTCCGCCTACCGATGCGGGAGAAGGCCACGTGGATGCACCCTCGGTCGCGCGCTAGCATCTGCTGGACTATGTTCTCGTCAGGAGGCGAGATCGACAGGACGTGCTGGTAACCAAGGCGATCCGCGATGCCGATGTTTGGACAGATCACCGCCTCGTCATCTCCCAGATGAGGCTCCGACTGCAACCCCGACGAAGGCCCCAAGTTAAGAGGCCGCCATGTAAGTAAAATACTCTTTTTTTAAATTTGCCTGCTCACTGTTTTGATTTCAGCAACCAAATAGTCGATAAACTGGAGAACCTGCATGCTCCAGATGATTACGCTACCGTGGAGACACGATGGTGTCAACTGCGAAATGTCATCCAGTCCACCGCCCTCGATGTCCTCGGAGGCACACGCCGTTGAAACCCGGACTGGTTTGACGAAAATGACGCCGACATCAGCAACTTACTCGCGGAGAAGAATGGACTACACAAAGCCTACATGGACCTTGGGACTGATGCCACCAAAGTAGCCTTTTTCAGATGCCGGCGCCTTGTACAACAACGGCTGCGGGAGATGCAGGATGCCTGGATGATCTGAAAGGCTGAGGAAATCCAGGGGTATGCGGACCGCAATGAAATGAAAAACTTTTTCAAAGCCATCAAGGCCATCTACGGCCCGTTTATCAAGAGGTCCGCACCGCTGCTCAGCTCTGACGGCAAAACACTGCTGACAGAGAAATCTTAAATTCTGAAGCGCTGGGCCGAGCACTTCAGAAATGTCCTTAATTGCTAATCAGCGATCTCCGATGCTGCCATTGACCGGCTCCCTCAAGTGGACACGAACAATAACCTGGATCTGCCGCCTTCCCTACTAGAAACTATCCGAGCCGTGCAGCAGATTTCCAGCGGTAAAGCACCGGGATCCGACGCAATCCCACCGGAAGTCTACAAGCACGGTGGGCCCCGACTGATGGCAGAACTCACAACACTCTTCCAGGAGATGTGGCGCCAAGGACAAGTTCCTTAGGATTTCAAAGACGCGACCGTCATCCATCTCAACAAACGGAAAGGGAACCGACAACTCTGCGATTATCACAGAGGAATCTCGTTGCTGAACATCGCCGGCAAGATCTTCGCCCGTATCCTTCTCAATCGTTTTAACGGTCACCTAGAGCAGGGCCTGCTCCCGGAAAGCCAATGTGGCTTCCGCCGACACCGCGGAGCAACCGATATGATCTTTGCCGCCCGCCAGCTACAAGAGAAGTGTTAGGAGATGCGAACTCACCTATACACTACCTTCGTGGATCTAACGAAATCCTTTGACACGGCGAATCGTGACGGACTCTGGAAAGTCATGCAGAAATTTGGCTGTCCTGAGCGGTTCACGCACATGGTGCGTCAGCTTCATTACCGGATGACGGCACGTGCCACTGACAACGGGACGGTATCCGAAGCATTCGCAGTGACCAATGGAGTGAAGCAGGGCTGCGTACTGGCCCCCACCCTCTTCAGTCTCTAGTTCTTGGTTATGCTGATGGACGCCTACCGTGATGAGCACCCTGGTATCCGCATCGCCTACAGAACTGACAGGCACCTTCTCAACAGTCAGCGTATGCAGGCTCCAACGCGCTTGTCTACGACTACAGTCCATGACTTGCTCTTTACGGACAACTGCGCCCTTAACACCGTGACGGAGGAGGACATGCAAAGGAGCATGGACCTCTTCGCCGAAGGCTGCGCCGATTTCGGATTAACAATCAGTACAGCCAAAACGGTTGTCATGCACTAGCCGCCACCCAGCGCGGAATACAATGCTCCTCGAATCATAGTCAACGGTGCTCAACTCAAAAACATGGAAACATTCGCTTATCTAGGAAGCACGATATCGCGCAAACACGAGAATCGATGACGAGGTTGCCCAGCGGATCTCCAAAGCTAGTCAGGCCTTCGGCCGGCTGCAGGCCTCCGTGTGGAATCGCCACGGTATTCACCTGAACACCAAACTGATGATGTACAAGGCCGTCGTCTTGACGACATTCCTTTACGGAGCGGAAACCTGGACCGTCTACTCAAACCAAGCCAGGAAGCTGAATCAATTTCATCTCAGCTGCCTCCACAGAATACTGAAGCTGAGATGGCAAGACAGGATCCGGACATGGAAGTCCTGGAGCGGACCGGAATCATCAGCATCCATGCCATGCTGAAGGAAGTGCAACTGCAATGGAGCGGCCACCTGGTAAGAATGGACGACGAGCGACTACCCAAACGACTTTTCTACGGAGATGTCGCTACGGGTTCTCGCCGGCAGGGAGTTCAAACCCGACGCTACAAGGACACTTTGAAGAAATTGCTGAAGCCACTGAAAATCAGCTCGGGGACCTGAGAGGACCTCGCCCCGGATAGACCGGCATGGAGAAGATCAGTAAAGACTGGTTCAGCAATCTATGAGCCCCACCGGATCGCCGCCGCCAAGGCCAACAGAGCAGCACGAAAGTCACCAGCGCCCCAGACCAACACCGCCAATGGTCAGGCCCTGCCAACATGCCCGCGCTGTCAACGCATCTTCCGCGCGCAAATCGTCCTGGTTGGATATCTTCGGACGCAATGCACCAACAATCCGACAATTCCAATTTCTACGTCAAATTCTGTCAACCCTCCTTCTGTCTCCCCCACCCTCATTCTAGGCATCAATTCCATTACTCCGTCCATTATAGAAACCACATCCATCTACTCATCGCCTGTTACCCCCACGACCGCAACCACCACCGCCTTCGCCTTCACTACCACCACCACCACCACCACCATCAGCAATGGGGAATCTCTCCTAAGCTGTATTCAATGCAACCGCACATTCACCTCACGCATCGGCTTGGTCGGTCACTTGCGAATACATCTTACAGAGACCTGTGAGCCAGTGCCTGGAGCACCATCACTCAGCAGAGATCGTCGCCTCCACTGCCCTCACTGTCCTCGTGCATTCACTCATCGCATGGGCCTATTTGGTCACATGCGCATCCATGACTGCGGAATACACCACAATACCGACAACACCGATACACCATGCACATTCTCCGCTCCTGCCATTCTTAGTGCCCCTGCAACCCCTTCTTCCACGAAATGACATCTCCCAGCCTCTACCGATTTCTCCTGCACACACTGCGCCCGCAACTTCAACTCACGCATCGGCCTGGTCGGTCACCTGCGAATCCATCGCACGGAGGCTGGTGAACCAGTGCCAGGGGCTCCGACATACAGTTGACGCGCCCGCCTTCACTGCTCTCACTGCTATTGCACATTTACCCACCTCATGAGCCTATTAGGATACATGCACCTCCACAACAACCTCCGGTTAACCACCGGAGGCTAAGATACATCAGCACACACTACTTACACCAATACATCGACAACACCCTCACAATCACCATTTACCGGAGTATATCACGGTTTCCTAGAAACCGTGGCTGGAACGTCTGCCAATCTGACGCTTCCACCAGACCACGCCGTCGGCTCAGTATATGTGCTGTGTGTGTCGAGTGGCTTACCAGTGGACTGGGAGTCAGACGGCGATGGCTGCTCCCTATCCCCTGAGTGTGTGAATCCTGGTGTGTGCGTTATGGGGGCCAAGTCGTGTTGTGGCGCGCAAAGACGGGTATTTCGATCCGTCAGCCAATGCGCCCACTCCCCTATCAGTCAACTGACCGTCTCGGACAGTGTCTGATGGTGGGTTTGGTGGAGATAGTGAGGTTGACAGCTAAGCGCATGTTCCTCACTTTAAACAATCTGACGTGCTTGAAACTATCACGGTGCACTAAAAGCCGTGGCTTGGAAGGTTGCCAACTGACGGAATAACTCGGACCGCGTGGTCAGCCCAATGTGTGTTTTGTGTGAAGTGACTGACTGGCGGACTGAGAGTCAGGCTGCAATGGCTCCTTCTTAATGTGGTCTTTATGGCACTCCCACTCTGTGGGATCTAAGCCAGGTGTGGTGGTACGCCCAGGGGCGGCTCCGGCTACGCCAGTCACCTGCGCCCTCTCCCATCTCCGGTCTTCTTGACTCTGTCTTGACACCGGGCTCAGGTGGAGGAGGAGGAGAGAGTTCGGTAGCTACAGCGCCAGGCTACTATTAATTAAAACTAATTCACAAGCAAGTCACCGTCCCTGCACCACCTGGTGTGGAGCATATGGTGGACATCGTCGAAATCGACGATCGAACTGCCAAGTACGTCGATGTTATCTCAGACGTTCAAGAGAACTGTGTTCATTTACCATCTCTGTCAAACTAAAAAGACGGTTGTATTTGCAATATTGGTTAACAGCTGAAGAAGAATCAGCAAAAGGAAATAAAGTGTTCCACATCTCCTTGCAGTAACTGAAAACCTGCAGCCAGTACCTTTCTTCCATGGGCCTGGATATCGATCGCAAAAGTGAAAACGGCTGACTGCTATTGTTCTCTCAGATACACACGGTAAAGCGTGTTAGATGGGAATATTTAAGTCAGAGAAAAGTTACTGACTCAATCCGAAATATACTTCTTTGGACTAATACGTTCAACGTTGACCTGACATGCTTTGCCTCATATGGCTTATATTATGCATAAACTAATAAAAGCTGGGTACCCTGAAACTATTCGCGCTGAAATATCCACTAGTGTTCGTCTGGCCATTCTACATTTTCCTTCAAGGGTAAGCAATATTTCTGGTTATCGGTTGATTCCTTTCACGTGGTCGCTTGTGACAGCTCCAGAATGTAGTGGGATGAATAATGCGGATGACTTAGCTGATGAAGACGAAGGTGATAACGATATGATGATTGTACTGCCCAGGCAAGAAGAACATTACTTCAACTATACTAAAGCTACCTCTTAGGCAGGCGTCTCTTGAGTTGCTAGGCTCCTAGGTTTTAAGTTAATTTATATCACCATGTACTCATATTGCGCGCTCATAAGTTTATTTCACTTTACTTCTATTTAAAAAGATGCTACTTAAAGGTGTATTTATATTGGTATTTTTAAATTTTTAAATTTGGAAAACTTTTATTTAAAAAAGTTTACTTTCTGTCAATTCCACGTGAAATGGAATATCCACAGAACGTAGCCTAAGAGGAAACCCGCGAAATATGAAATCTGGGAAAACAAACCGCAAAGAATTAAGGAATTCCTAAATTCTATTTTGACTGTTTATCGGCCAAGGCTATGCAAACACAGTGGCATCCCGATGGTGAGATATTATGCATATCGTAATAATTTTGTTATACCCTGCATGTTAACCCAGCGGAAAAATGCCACTTCATTGTATAGTTAGCCATTTCCAACTGCGGTAAAGAGATTGGTAGTATGCGACTTAAATTACAGAGCGTTTTCACAAGAGACCAGTCGACTCCGAGTCGCATTTCCCCGCATTCCCATCTCGCAATCTTTTTCGGCAAATCCGGTTGTTTAAAAACAGCTGACACCAGCGGTTGATATTTCCCTGTCTCTCTCAATTATGGTTTTCTATTTCGTACTGACCATCGAGTGTTAACCGTTTGCATGTTTACAGTGCAGTTCCATCGAAAACGTAAGCCATTATTTCATTCTGCCGTGAAACAAGTTTGGCGAACGCCACTTATGCGTGAATTGTACTATGCCCAACCACAGGGGTAGGAAGTCAGGTCTTGTTCCCCTGATAAAAGTTCAAATTGTAGGTTTTTTGCGCTTGCTAGTGGTGGCACGTATGCGGAAAACTGATATTCCAGTCTCCCCGCCTTTTCGTAGTATTACATGATGACGGATTGCTCGTCTCTCCCTCCAAATTTTATCTGAAAAGCAAAATGGAATGCTCTGCTTCCGGCCTTTGGTCACCCTAGTTAACTGAATCTCACTTGCATTAAATTTATGCAACGCAATTTGTGCTTTTTTAAGTCGCCTCACGTTTGGTAGTGATAAATTGCGAATAGCAGTGAAATTGGCATACATTGGTTGTCCATTTCATTCCGCTAGGCGAGAATTCCCAGTCAACGTCTGTCGGCACTTTCCATTCCGGGAATAGATGACATTGGAGGGGAACTCCCTCTCCCACGTACACCACCGGGCTATCTACGCCCACCAGGCTAAGTGATTCGTCTGAAAAATAAACGAAAAAAACAAGCCAATGCCATTGAGAAGTTAGGCAAGGCAGAAGGCAAGAAATGTCTCATAAAACGCTTCACCCTCATCAGGATTTTTGCCATAGATTCTCAGTGATCAAAATTTTCAGGCAGGTACCCAGTATTACTGAATACTTGGGACAATAAGTGCAAACTTTTTTGGTTGAGCTGCTATGGATGATGATGATGATGACGATGATGATGATAATGATGATGATGATGATGATGATGATGATGATGATGATGATGATGATGATGATGATGAGACAGTACTTGTTTGGGCGAGTTCATGTTGAAGATGAAAGCGGTAGATTTCCTACCTTTTCGTCAGAACATCGAAATTTTGGAAAATTCATAACCCTCCAACGAAACGCAATCTTGTTCATTGATTGACGCAAACGGCTTATAAACATTTTTGGCCAGCAGCATCAGAGAGGATCTGTGAAAGATCCAGGACCTACTTTGCAAGAACAGATACCTCGACAGGTTTATTGCAAAGAACGTTCTTTAGCGAATAGCAACAGCAGACCTCCTATCATTGGCGATGATTACTTTTTGGTCCTTACCCGACTCGTTAATGGTCATGATTTCATCTCAGTTTCCGAGTCCTCGTGTGACAATGACTAGGCCATCTCTCTTGCTGTCATCGTACCTGCTGGTCACCCGCATCCTACCTGCGTGGCTAGCTCCAGCAAAATGATACCACTCAATATGCAGTGTGGGCGCAAGAAGCGTGACCCAAGCAGTTCACGGCTCATGCCGTTGTCAGCCTCTGTCATAATTTTGGCCTCGTCAAACTTGAAAGTGCGGCCGGGTCCCATTGCAGGAGCAGTGACCTGCGAGTTAGTGTCCTTCCTCCTCACGCTGCCGCGTGCTCATCCATTCGCTTGCAGATTAGTCTCCTAGTTTCTCCGACGTAGTTGCTTTGTGCACAAGTGCACCAGATTCGGTAAATGACTCCAGACGTTTCCTGCCGTGGCAGCGGGTCTTTCTGCCTCATTATTTGGTGCCTGAACATTGCTTTTTTCGGTTGATAACCCCAATTCAGAGGTGGCTAACGTCTTCTTAGATATTCTTCGTGCACAGTAGCATTCGCCAATATTTGGGGTTGGTGCAGTTCAGTCTCTTGCCTTGGTTGCGCATACAACTTTCGGAAAAGCTGTATGGATAACATTTTGCTCTTAGCATTGATCGAACTTACTGCAATTCGGCAAACTTGTCTTCTGGTTCACTGTGGTGAGTCAAAAAACGCTTATATATTGCCTGGACACAACTGAGTTTGTGGTTGATTGTGTACTTCCTGCTAAAGCTCAGTACTTGCGTCATTTTTGTCACTTTCCTGAACACTTTAATTTTACGCCACCAAACACTGATGATGGATTCGAGAGATAATCCGAGACTTCAGGTCAATAAACGCCATGTGCTATTCCTCTTCCTTTTATCTAAAAAAATTGTATTTTACTCAGAGAATTTAAGAGTATGTTGCCATCTCATACCACCTCAAGGTGCATTTTCACATTTCCTCCTGTGCAGTAGGTTTTATCGATCTAATGAGCCGGCAGCTATCCAACTGAGTTGAGATGATTGCTCCGAGCAAAAGTGGAAAAAGGTGAAATTGGGAGCATAAATAGCATCCTCCTCGTGCATGTTGATTCTGCACACCGTGTTAACCCCCTCAAATATCTCTAAGCCACTGGATAAGCGCCTGCTAGCAACAGCGGGATGACTGCAATCGGATGACGCTAACCGGTTTTGTGGGCGCACAAAAATCTCCTAGATCAAAGGTCTCCGTAATCAAAGGTCAATTACTAGGTAGCAACTCTTCGCGCCCTTCCGCTGTCCTCCCTTCTCGCCATTCATAACTCTCCCCATATTCACACAAGCGCTTGTTTGCTAAGGCGAACTTTAATCAATTGCTCTAATCGCCTACATGCTTTACTCGATGCCTTTCTTCTATACAGTTACTGTTTTGAGGAGAATTTATCGAACGGATAAGTATGCTTGCAAATAGTCTCCTGAATTTTTCCGCTGGAAATGTTTCGCTGCTTCAATCGCTTACGCTGCGTTGAAGGCGTTTGTGCCCCAACATGTCCATGGTGCTATGTCAAAAAGAACGACTTCCTATTGACTATTCTACAGCGGCTACCAAATGGTTCTTGTGATATCATGGGTTTTGTTCAACACATTTTGCATCATGAAGAGTGACCTTGAGTGGGGTTGCTTCTACGCACAAGGTCAACTGATTGGTTAGAACTCGCAAATAGCCCGTCCCTATGTTAAGTTCTCGAAAAACAGCTACAGCAGCAGGCAAAATAGCCAAAAGGAATTATCGAACTTCTGAAACAAGAAAAGGTGACTATAAAAGCACATATAAATGCTGAACTCGGATTCGTGTCAGGTGGCTCCTCTCAAACGTTATTTCACTAATATTCGGAGGCCGGGTCTCTTTGCAACGCCTGTTTCAGCTGCATTCAATTTGGAGAATACATCTATACTGTATTAGACACTCTAAAAACGGTCAAAAGGTACTTACGGGCAATGACTATGGTGTGGATTTTGGTGAGTTTATTTTGTCCTCCTCTTGCTTCACACATATAGGTGGCAGTACAAGGCAAAACGTCCGTTGCTGGTTCGAGAATGGTCTTGTTATAAGGGTTTACATAATGTGACGGACATCCATTCAGCCTCTTCCAAGTGATCTCGTAAGACGTTGCTGCCTCAGGCGGACGAAGGCTGCAGGTGATATTTTTCATCTGGTTCGAATACATTATAAGTTGATCTGGCGTGATGGTTATGTTAACCTCCACTGAAAAGTATATAAATGGACCCGTGGGAGAAAACGAACACGTTATATTAGTTGATTATTTCAGTTCCAGCAATCTCATCACGCAACGATCATTCAATATACTCTGAAAATTATTTCAAACTTCGAGCTGTCAAGTGTGAATCAGATACCATTTTTCATAAATCTTGAGCAAGAATTGACTTGAAAAAGCAAGGCTAAACTGGTGCTGCGTCCCTTCGTAGGTAGCCGGATCCTTATCACATGAATCCCTCGCGGACCTCAGCAGCAAGTTAGGTCCAGGACTAAGCGTAAATTCGTGCCCGAGTCACATGACCTTGCTATAAGGGATGTAGTGTTTCGGCGGCGAATACGCAAGTTGTAAGGTGCATCTGTCGATAGTAAGTTTGCTGACACTAAAACCATTTAATTGTTCCTTGAACTGGCCCGACCTCGAGTCCAGAGGTTAGAGGCATGGTTTAAATTCAGGCTAAAAATCAGGGGGCTCAGTAGGTAACCTAGCGTCGAGAAAGTGATTAAAAATATAGCCACAAAATCGACGATGGTCCGAATGGTTTCGATTAGTTTATCTTCTGACCTCAATAAGTCATCCTCCAAACCCGGAAGCCAATGGGCAGGCACCTGAATCGAAGCAGGATCACAGGTTCGCCTTAAGTTCCCCTCGCGGCTAATGGTTGTTTAAATGACGGCAGATACCAAGTCAGAACTGATGAACCCGAATGTTCTCGTCCTTGCTAGTTGATATCTTCTAGTAACAATTCTTTCAAAATAGTCTGAATCAAATTTTTTTCTATGTAAAGTCAGGCATTTAACATATGCATATGTGGAGCATGATTGACTTACAATCTTTTTAACCAGCATGCTGCACAATTTTTACTCGTCATAGCATTCTTATAACAGAATGGCTTTCGTATTCGATTATGGTTAAAACAGACTCTGAAATGTCAACGTTCAGATGGTCGAATAGTCTAAGCCATTAATGGAACAGCCTTCGGTGAAGTTTAAGCAGACTCTCGGGTCCGACGAATAAGCAGTCACGGAACAGCAACGACAGAGATACTAGGGTGCCGTCTGGCACGCCAACTGCCTTATAAAATGCCGCAAATCCATACGATGGCACTGTGACATGGTGACTGTGAACCGTGATTAAATAAGTTTGCTTGACACCGCTGCCAAAGCGCTAGAGGACACAACCTTGAACGGACAATCCGAGCGGCTTTTGTGTGGTACCCGCCTGCATTGAAAACCCAAAGAAAACTCATGAAAAATGTGCAATTACAGTACTACAATCCATGCTACGGTGTCCGCGGGAACCAACGCGCTCCGCAACCCTGGTCCAGTGGTGCGGGCGAATAGTATACGAGCTGTAATACTCAACCGGGAACGAACTCTTGGTATTGCATTCTGGAATTTGCGCAATTTTCTTCACCCAGGTACCTAAAGTTTGACGACACGCAGTCCTCATCATTATCACATGGATGTCTGCTGCCCGTCTGAAGTCTGAATCCCCCTCAGGTGCAGAAGAAATAAAGATCACGGGATGCCTACCGTTTCTTTTTCATTTTTCGCGGGTTATTTTCAAGTCATTTAAACTTTTATGTTCATTTATGACTTTCGGTTTGTAAATAACATTCACCGTTTTTCATGCTTTTTTTATTCTAATGCCCCAGCCATAAAACCCCTATTACCAGGGTTCCCGTAAGACAGGCTCTCGGGTTTAATTATTTAATCTGGGATCCACCTATTTTGCTCCTACCGACTCCCTCACTGGCATCTGTTGATTTTTAGGGGGACTGGCCACAAACACGTGCTTCCGGCACCGCCACCGCCAAGGTTGCGCAGCAGATAGCAGAAACTGGTAACGCCCACGGGTCTGACCATGTTCACGTTCGCATACACCTGAAAGTTCAACTCTCATCTGCATTCAAAATGCTGCATTCGAGACGCCTTGATGCCACAAATATCTGGCAAACCAGCACGGCCGAGGCTCTGAACACTAATCCGGTCCCATTTTACGACCCAAGTCAACAGAAAAGGCATTGACCAATGGTCATCACTGAAGACATCCATCTATGGAGAAGCTGAGAAAATTCTCGGATGCACCAAGTGGCGCCGCAGTGACTGGATCAGTAGAGTAATCCTACAGATGTCTGCCCAAACGGCTCGAGGCAGGTCCCACAACGATAATTCCTTCGGCCAACACCGGAACATGACAAAAAATTCGCCTAGAGATGACCGACACAAACATTGCTCTGGGATAGCAACTTTCATGGAGCAGGCCTCAAACGTTGGTGACACTCGCAAAGTCTACTTAATTATCCACCAAGTTGTGGCAAGTCTTCGATACGTAGTGACTCTGTAAGCGACGAAAATGGTTGTTTTATTAGTGACAACTCGGCCAAGGTCGATTGCTGCCATGAGCACTTTGAGTACCTCTTCAACTTTGATGAGCAACATATCAAACCCTCGCACTCCTCTGTAGTGGCATTTCATCTCTTTTCGGCCTATGCAGTGTCGTTCGACCCCCTTCCGAGGGAGAAGGTGCCCAGAGGGGACGGCATTATCACAGAAATCTACAAGACCTATGTTGACGCTAGGTTCCTGGTTCCATGTGGTGACTGAGCAAGGGTGGAGAGACGAAGTAGTTCACAATGACTGGATTTTGGGCATCGTTGTGCCTGTCTTAAAAAGGGAGATAAGACGAGGTATGAGAACTAACATGGCATAAGTCTCATCGACGTTGCTGCGAAGGCGTCCGCTAATGTCCTTCTCAGAAGGTTTCTTTCTTACATAACTGTAGAACGAGGCTCAACCAAGCCGAATTCCGAGCTGTGCGTGGATGCGTGGACGAGATATTCACGCTCAGGCACATTCTGGAATTCCGCCATGGCTACCAGCTGCTGATGGTCGTCTGTTTTATGGACTTCGCCGCTGCATTTGATTCCGTCTATCGTGAATCCCTTTGGCGAATAATGGGACCAGATTTTGTACCGACCAAAATCAATGCCATGATCAAGGCCTACTTTTGCTCCAACACTGTGAGAGTCCTCGTACATAAAAATCTCTCGCCCAAGCCTTCGATATTCAATGAGATTTTGAACAAGGTTAAATTCTGTCGCCCATTTTATTCAAGTACGCCACTTACTGGATGCTGGGGAGGACCCTACACAGTACAGACAGGGTGGAAGTTGCGCCCAGAAGCCGCCTGACTGACCTAGACTACGCTGACGATATTGCCTTGCTAGCCTCAAGCTTTGATGATTAACTGTCTGCGATGCCGCGGGTGAAGGATATCGCTAATTTGGCCGGCATATCCAACAACACTGGGAAGACCAAATTGTTTTCGAGCAAGAGAAAGCACCCTTCCTCCATGGTTATGAATGCTGAGCTCTGCATTTAGAAGATGAGCGATGACTTGAGGTATTTGACCGTCGCTACCTGAGGACTATGCTTCGAGTGTGCGGACTACGTCTCAAACGAAGCAGTCTGCACTCACTGTGACAGCATTGTGAGGCCATCCATCCTTCGTTGACCACCTCACTGCTCTCGATTCCGTGTCATTGCCCATTTGAAAGCGTCGAAGATGAGGTCAACTAAAAACCTGGTTCGACGCAGTTCGGCAAGACATGAATGCGGTGCTTAGACCTTCGGTATTCGCCGTCCGTCGCTGGAGAAAACAATGGGTTGAATTATCCAGGTCTGCTGCCGCGAATCGTCACGCGTGGCGAGGTAAAATACGTGACCTCACCGAGGCTAGCTAGATCATGCATGATCGCATCCGTAACAAGTTACCAGTTACCGGAATGCATTTAAAGGATTTTACTACTGATTTTCAATGTTCCAGTGTTAGAATATCACACCAAACTGATTCCGTTTTACACCAACGCGGTGATACTTCTTTATTAGGCCTACGCGTCACTACGTTGTGGCACACGAAATGGAGTTTGAAGTCGTTCTTCTAGGAAATCGCACTGAACCCATATATGTTTGTAATGGGTCCAATGCCGATCGCAAGCACTTGGAACTCCAATTTGCAAACTATCGTCTCCAAAGCTCTGCGTAATACTACGCGAATGATTAACATTTACGCCCAACGTGTGATGGCATTGGAAGGCAAGTGCGGGCGTTTTCAAGTATAGGTAATTTTCTAAACTTAAATCTACTGTGAAAGTCCCTAAAGGAACGGTTTTGCTGTGATTTACGTGGAGTAAAAATACTTTTTCACAAAGGTACGATATTTGAATTCAGTGAGTGCAGGCGTTTTAGTGATTTGACGTCGTAAATGCCCTGGTTCTTAAGGCTAAAGAAAGGATTGCACATATAGTTGTTATATTTTATGTCCACGAGACCGTAAAAAAACAAATGACTTACGGACAATTCTGAATGTATGTGAAATTTCGAGTGTGTATACAGGATGCGATAACTGGCACTTGTATGTCCAATTTCCATGAGTTAAACTCTTTAGCTTTAGCGTGTTCTTGCGGATTTCAAATGGTTTTATTTGGTAGCTGAAGGTGAAGTCAATGCTTATGTATTCTTGCAGGTAATGGCTTGTTTTCAGTCTGCAGGTGATAATCGGCACGTTCAGGCTAGTTATTACGCCAACATCTGGTGTAAATATAAGTTGACTACTTTCTGAAAGGAAAATAAAATTGCATTTAAATGGAACAAACTGAACAGACTGTGCAACATAAATCTACAAACTAGTACTTAAACAAAGGGAGAGATCACAGAGCTTGACGTTCAAAAGTAATATTAAAAGTGATAGAGGAAATTTATTCACTAGTGCTTCAGCCTAATATGTTGGTGGACTATCATTAGCGCAATTTCGTCGTCAGAATAAAATTGACGATCCGGAAACAGGAAGGTTACCAGGTCATTCGGCAGCACGCACAACCACTGCAAAAAACATTACTGTTGAAATTAAATCGTTGGCAGTAGTATGAATGCGCAGAGAACTATTTCCTTGTAACTCAAAACACCGGTTTATTAAGAGATAGTTTAATACTATAACCTTTAAAATGATGAAGTAATAGTCTCCTGTTAAACCCTTTCACCAATAAGAACAAGCATGAACTAACTGGTGGTAGAAAAGATGGGTGCCTGCTGATAAAATCGAATAGGCGAATTCCGGGAAACAGTTCAAAAGAATGAGATGCGATCGCTGGAACAATAGACCACAGATATTTCATCAGCAAAATTATAGTGAAAGTGAATGGTGTCAGTCTCCAGCATATGGAGGTCATTGTATTTTTCGGTGTCACGTTCCCCTTTATTTATATCCTCAATTATTTCAAAGGCAAATAGGAGACAAGCTGAGAAGAAATGCAGTGAACTTGAATACAAGGCGTGCAACTCATTCAGTGGTTTTTCGGAGCGAATGGTGAACAGGCAACGTTTTAAACACGTGCTTGGGCACACGAGACGAGAGACACAACCGCAAGGACCACATAAATCTGAGGTAAGAGCTCCCATCAATTAGGAAAGTCTCGGAAGTCGTCAGCTACTTTCTCAAGTCAGAGCCAGCAAACAGACGTCAATTAATGAGGCAGCGAAATGTACTGCTCTGTTATGAAAAAGGTCTGGAGTCGTTTATTGGACATTGTTTCGTTACAGGCCAATCAGCTACATCAAAGGAGGCAGAAGGCTACTGCGGACGCGGATTGTCTGTCACGAAGCAGCGATGGGAAAGAATTACACCAGCTGAGTTCGCAACTCATTTGCGAAGAGACCAGATCATACGATTTATTTCGACGAGGCTACCATTCTTACCAGAGGTGAAAAACCCGCAAACCGCTTAAAACATGTTTCTCGGGGTAGCAATCGATTCACAAGTGCAAGGCGCTTCACACTCCAAGTTCAAGACCAAAAACTTTGCCTGGACGGAGTAATTGGACACGTTGGGAAGGCATGGCTGAATGGCAAGCCAAAGGACCGAGTTCTCTTCTACTCACTCATATGATCATCACCAGTGATGGCATTATTATAGTCAACGACCGGGAGGTGAACGATCATAAATGCATCGGTCTTATTTGGGTCACTAGTTAATTGTTGAAGATATGTGGTGGCAAGATGACAGCATCCTATAAATAGCAGTCACGTGCGGATCCATCACCATTATCTGTACCAGCCTCAAAGTATGAAGCACTTGACCTGAAGCGAACGCCAAAGAGCCAATGGGCACATTACCGCATTCAATCATGTCCATATTCAACCTAGCCACCAGTGTCGTTTAGCGTAACCAAGTTCATTTAGTCCCTTGTCGTGCATCCATCGCATGCAGACAACAAATATAGAAGCACTGCAATCACCACAGCAAAGTAGCAATACATTTTTGAAAGCTTATTAACTGTAACTAATCGCTGCATCACATCACTAAAGAATAAAAAATTAAATTACAGGTTTAACTTGTCGTTTCTCCTGGAATTACTCGCACTTTATTGGAAAGAAGGCTCGATCAGGTGATCATTTTTAACAGTATTTACATTTCTTGGGTTTTGTACCACTACAATGGAAACGTCGTCGCCTCGTCTGCACTCTTCTCCAAACAGCTCGTATAAGTGTTCGATGAAACACTTTTCGCAGACTTTGCCTGCTTTAAACTACCCTGGATAACCGTGGCTATTCCACGCGTGCCGCGGATAAGTAGGAAAACAATGTGGTGAAAATTGACAGAACACTTAGTTCCGAAGATGCACGCTTTTAACTCTTCCCCCCTATAAGGACGACAACATTTCAAATATCATCAAGCGAATATTGCGACACATCATTGAAAGTACTTACATTTCAACCGAACGCTGATTCAACAATGCTACTGATAATATCGCAATTGAAGGACGATTTGCATGATATATCTATCGAATTGTACTCATGAATTCATGGCCAGTTACAGATAAAACTACGATGGGCGGATGTAACAACCTTTAAGTGTCAGGTCAGTGAGACCCCTGCCTAAATGGCATTTAAATTTGGAAAACAAAATCAACTTTGCTTCTATCCTAGAACACTTCCGTGCACCGAAATTGAGGCTCTATCTTTCATTAACGAACATATGGCATGCACATTAAAAAGAACAGGCAACTTAAGAGCTTCACCGAAAAGACACCGAACGACCCAGCTATTCCGGGGGCCTTGCGTTAATATCACGAGAGGTTAGGGTTGGGTGGGATATTTAGCTTAAAGTCGGGGTTATATATATATATATATCTTGTCACTTCGCATGAGAAAGAGGAAAAGTCTTTACGTACCCACGTAATGCATTTTGACTTTCAGAACTATGTTTTCTTTGTATTTGCAATGGTATTCTCCACTGTCATGGTTTCTTGCGTTAATGCCTGCCACCAGGCGGTTTCCTCTGGGCTGCATTAATTCTTTACCCGAAACGTAGGACCAAATGAGGTTGTGCCAGCAGTATCGATTCTCGAGACTTTCACAGAGGAATTCGGGTGGTTCAAGATCCCCAAAAAACACCGGTACGTTTGGCCGCATCACCGCTGTTGTAAGGTAACTGGGCAGAGCTGATAAAAATACCGAATTTAACTATACGCAAAACAACCAAGTTGGGGTAAGGAATATCAAGCTACTCTAAGACTTAACTCAAAATATTTTGTTGGAAAATTCAACTAACTACTATACATACTAATAATGACCGTTCAACAGGCCTCAAAATATAGTAAGTGCATTGACGGTAACGGTAGCAGTCAATTTTCCGAGTCGGCCTACTAGCTGCAGCGCAGTGACTTACCAAGTTTATGATTCCATCCG
Organism: Schistocephalus solidus; assembly: GCA_017591395.1. Taxonomy (NCBI): domain Eukaryota; kingdom Metazoa; phylum Platyhelminthes; class Cestoda; order Diphyllobothriidea; family Diphyllobothriidae; genus Schistocephalus; species Schistocephalus solidus. Next base: position 31,855 of record WEDG01000059.1, on the reverse strand, counting down.
TGCGTGCCGCACGTGTTTCGACCTCACCTAGCACATCAGGTTTTCACTGGCCACTCAGATCGCACATTTATTAGTGCCATAGAGGTCTCATGAAGAAGGACTCGCAGAATATACTGTCTAATTACGTGCTAGCTTTTGAATTCTTGCTTGTGGTAGCTGACGTGGGACGGGTTTGTGTATGGTGCATGTGCTTTTAAGGCGATACGCGGTGATTTGGTTTGACCACGGGGTTTTACTGCAGGATTTATTGGATGTGCATATGACCGGGTAGGCCCATGCGGTGACCGTGCGTGGACAGTATAGTCTGGTGAAATGAGTGCGATTCTTTGCAATCTTCATTGCGGTAGATTAACAAGTGACCGGCCAGACTGCTGCGTGATGCAAGTGTGGAGGGCCAATAAAGAGAGGAAGGGATTGCGACCTCTGAGCTGAGGTTGAGGGCGCTGTTGGTAATTTTGGGAACGCTGGTTGTGGTGGAGTTTTTAGTGCTATTGTTTAAGCACTTTACGACTGGCTTCATCGTGTTGACTTTGCTATAGATTACGCTTTTGAGTATTCGAACGAGGCCGAGAGGACTGACGCGGTGTCTAAAGGTCTAGCAGCATTATGAAAACCTGTTGCGCGTATCACGGGCGTAAATTGGGGCACAGACACGGTTTTAACAGCCTGTATGTTTCCAGGTTTGGCTTTGTACCGCATTGTTGGTGGTTAAGACAATGTGTTCATGGTTTGTAGGGAGTGGGGGAGGGTTCTTATCGGTCCTGGGTGCGGTGGTCATCGTCTTCGACATTACAGACCTTACGGTAGTTGCTGTGGTGGTGATTGTGGTGCTGTTGATGGTCCCGGATATCACTGCTCTGCTTTACACCATATGCTCCAAGGAATGAATCTCAGTCTGCACCGTCTGACACGAGTAATCATTCCGCCATGGAGTTGTTCCATCATTTGTGTAAAATGGTCTGGCATTCAGGCTTGCACATTATTTTACACAGCTCTCCGTGGTTGATTAATTCAAAGCCATGCTACAGATCGACGTAGTTTGTGTACGAATCAGTGTACATTTCCCTAAATTTCTTCTTTATTATGCATGTCATGCATGCTAAAGCAAGAGTTCCAGGGTTTCTTCGAAATCCACATTTACTTTTTAGGAAACACCTCTTACTCTGAATGCGTGTTCGGGCCATTAAGGAGGCTGTTGATGAACATTTTCCCTCAAAACTGAAGAGACATCTGTAACAGGCTTTGGAAATTGTCGATTTATTAAGCACGTCAAAACAGCCAGAACGTCAAAATGTTATCTACCGAGTGCTGAACTTTATGTTATAATTCTTATTCTGGCATTTCTCTTTACTTAATATTTAAAAATAAAAATAAAACAGCAAAAACTTGAAAATAACCACAATTTAGGGAACGTAGAAGGATTCAACTTACTTCCCAGCGGAAGCAGGTTCGGGACAATGATAATACCGGTGTATACCCAGTGTGAAATTTTGATGCGATATGCAACCTCCACCCGGTGATGCTTATAGTTGTTGAAGAAATAGTTCTTGTTTACTTTTAAAGTCTGCACTCGCGTCAAATGGTAGTAAGTCTTTATTACTCGAGTTGAACGAAAGTGATGCTCATTGTGAAACAATACTTTATGAGCATCTGCGGAAATAGATGGTTCAGCTGTGCAGGAATAAGGAAATAAATGCCTTTAAAAAGCGTAAAAGCACCAACGTCGAAAACAACAAGCCCTGAAGCTCAATATCGAGTCAAGGTCATTTCACCTAAAGCAAGGCACATCAAAAATCCTTTTCCAAAAGCGATTGCAAATGCATGGAGCAGGAATAGCTGGAAGCATAGACATTTATGTTCTGCCAAGCTTATGCCATTGCCTTACACAGCTGTGAGGGTTTCGGCTCATCAGTGGGTCCTTTAGCGTTCCCCATTTTTCGTGTTCCTCGTCGTGGTAATGAAAAAGAGAAAAAAAGAGAAGAAAAGAGAAGGAAGGTGCAACTACATGTGTCTTCATCACCAATTTGACGAACTATCTTATAGTGTGTCGTAATAAAATAGACAAGGGGCACATGAGAGTGACCATAAAGTTCGTGCCTGGCGGTGACCAAACATTATGAACTCCATTTCTTTATCCTGTCTTATTTACTTTCCCAGGACGGTAAAATGCGAACTTGGAGTAAATCCTTCGAAACTAACCTTTTCCGGCTCGCTTTGAGAGTTGATATGAATACTTAATCTGGTTCAGACAGTGGCAAAACTATGCGAAATACACACGTCTGGGATTTTAACTGGTACCCATGCTATCGGCTTTGGTAAATAATTATGTATTTGTATGCGAATGACTGCCTGTTGGCTGTTTGTGAATTTAACGTTGTTATGCCGCAGTAGCTGATGCATTTCAGCTCAATTATTAACAGCAAAATCTTGAAACAAGCCTCAAAAATTCTGGTAGGCATGCCTTGTATGGCCGCCTAAACAGAATGCGGGAATTGGATCCACCCCACCCGCTTAAAATAAGAAGCCTTATGGTAAATTTCAGGATAGGTTAATTATTCCAATGTGTCATCCCCAACACGCACTCTTGTATAAGGCTTAATCTTAACACTAGCCCTACCCTAAATCTAAACTCTTCAGTCAACACGATAAAACCTTAACCCTTAGCCTAATCATGACCCCAACCTCAACTCTGACTTTAACCTCAAACTTACCCCTATCTCTAAACTTAACCCTAACCCTCACCTTAATTCTAACCATGGTTTTTCCGAAATTTGGCTCAAAGCCACATGTGCGTTGTAGGCATTTCCTATTCCTGTATCCAGTATAGACGGTCACACAAGGCATCCTTACCAAATTCTATTCAGAAGGATTTACTGGAAAATAAAATAAATAAGACAGGATAAAAGCTGGGGTAAATATTCTAGAAGACACCCGGGGAAGGCTGAGGGACTTGACGATGGGCCAAATCATTGGCACCTGCGTCAATCAGCGATACAAGATCGGCGAGGCTTGGATATCTAGCACCTGCGCTGTGAGTCTATCAAATGTGCAGGGGAGGTTTAAAGAAAGCGTCACAATCTCTCCCTTAATATGCCTAAAAATGCCTTCGACAAGATAAATCGCGATAAAATCTGGAAAATCATGCAGAAATTTGGTTTTTCCTGAACAATTTACGAAAGCACCAAAACACCTTCAGGATGGCGCGCATGACAGATAATTGAGCAGTCGCAGAAGCCTTCGCAGCTTAGCGGACCTGTTGGCTGGTGACCAGAACTCCCAGTCTGAGAACCGCCTTCTTGCCATTAATGGGGACGAACTTTATTTCCTTTAAGAGTCAAAACGGGATCCAGCAAATAAGCAGAGACGTGCTCTTTTCGTCCTTTGATCCTCGGTAAGCTCATTCAAATCACACTGACCATAGCTATTTAGACATGCAAAAAGCCGATTCGATCGTGCCTATGCCAAAAGCGTTTGTATGAGGTGGCTTGGTTAAGGATCAGCTTCCTGTATTACATGGTTTAGAAGGTCGACGTTTCCATCCAACCCTTCGGTATTCCAGTTTAAAGTACCTGTCCTGTGGTGCACGATGGGAGGGACCTAATTTGAGGGGGCGGGCGGGGGGGTGGGTGGGTGGGCAGCATTGACTATGTTGTGATCCCGCTATGTGGAGGAAATTCCTTATAGGTTATCGATGTACTAGCTGCGTGCCCAGCCACCCCTGAAAGCACGATCGTCGATTGGTCCGCGGCCGATTGTTCATCAGACCAGAGAGTCTTCTTATTTCATAGATGGTCTCCATTGAAGGCCTTTCTACTATATACCACTGCTGAAGATGGCGTGTAACTCACGGTTGCACTTACAAACCAGCCATATCTTCGTTCCCGACAGGCTATCACACCGGATACTGCTGTATGTTCTAGAGTAGAGCCTACACACTGAGCTACTAGTCGGATCTTTTTGGAAAATATCACAGATTAGCTGTGGCATTCTAGTCGGTTTATCGTTGGTTTTATGCTCCGTCGTAAATGCGGTGCGTATTTGAGTAAGTAAACTATTTTGCTCTAGAAGTGCCAGCTGTTAGTACGCATTTTTAAATGGAAATATGTGTTGGATAGTAGGCTCAGCTTAGTCAGTAGAAATCTCTTATTCCATTTCTGTACGAAGAGCTGCTTTGAGTTACTGTTCTACCCACCATTATCATTTGAAACCCCAGTTTTATAACTTTTTGGTGAAGTTGCCGAAAAGCATTTAAGTTACATTTTCTGCCTTTGTAAACTTTGCAGTATTTATCCCACTATGCCGAATAATTTTTTAGTTTTTCAACCTCCTTCATATGCCTCATCCGGGTTTCCCTCAATCTCCAGTATTTACTGCTACCAGACATATGCTTTGAACGCCTTTATGAAGACATTGATTTTGGCCTATTATTTTAGTTCATCTGAAGCCTGTTTATATACCTCTCTTGCTATAGCCCGTGATTCAGACTCATAATCAATTCATTAGTTAATCAAACACCATCGTTCGTTCCAACGGGCTCTGCCTGCCTCAGACTTCTTTATATATGACATGCCTGTCCTAAATGCGACCCCACATTCACCTCACGCTTCGGAGTAGTCGGTCACTTGCGAATCCATCGTACAAAGACGGGTGAACCAGTGCTTGGCGCACCAACACACAGCAGATATCGTCGCCTCAACTGTCCTCACTGTCTTTGCGCATATACTCATCGCATGGGCATATTCGGTCACATGCGCATCCATAACAGCGGAATTCACCGCAATGCCGACAACACCGATACATCATTCACACCCTCCGTTCCTGCCATTCTTACCACCACTGCCACCCCCACTACCATGAATGACATCGCCCGAGCCTCTACCGATTTCTCCTGCCCACACTGCGCCCGCAACTTCAACTCACGCATCGGCCTGGTCGGTCACCTGCGAATCCATCGCAGGGAGGCTGGTAAACCAGTACCTGGGGCTCCGACATACAGTCGCCGCACCGGCCTCCACTGCCCTCACTGCTTCCGCACATTCACACACCGCATGGGCCTAAGCCATGAGGCTAAGCCACATCAGCGCACACAATCTACACTAATACAAACACAACACCCTCACAATCATCATAATGTACCTTACGCCTTACACCAAACCAAGCCATCGGCCCAGTGTATGTGCTGTGTGTATCGAGTTGCTGACCAGTTGACTGTGAGTCAGACGGCGATGGCTCATCCATATCCCCTGGGTAAGTAAATCCTGGTTAGTGCGTTATGGGCAGGTCGTGCTGTGGCGCGCGAAGACGGGTAAGCCGACCCGTCAGCCAATGCGCCCATTCCCACATCAGACAACTGACCAGCTCGGACAGCAGTTTGACTGTAGGGGTGGGGGAGAGAGTGAGGTCGACATCTCAGCGTATTTTCCTCACTATAAACAATCTGACGCGCTTGAAACTATCACGGTGCGCTAAAAGCCGTGGCTTGGAAGGTTGCCAACTGACGGGGTAACTCGAACATTTTGGCCGACCTAAGGTGTGTTTTGTGCGGAGTGGCTGACTGGCGGACTAAGAGTCAGGCTGCAATGGCTCCTTATAAATGTGGCCTTTATGGCCCTCCCACACCGTGGGATCCGAGTGGTGTGGTGGTACACCCAGGGGTGGCTCCGATCGCGCCAGCCACCTGCAAACCTCTCTGTCTTGACACCGGGCTCAGGTGGGGAGGAGGAGAGCGTGCAGTAGCTGCAGCGCAAGGCTTCAATCACCTAAAACTAATTCACGCGCAAGTCACCGTCCCTGCTCCAGTTTCCCATGAAGCATACGGTGGACATCGTCGGACTACGACGGTCGAACTGTCTTATGTGCCCCCTAAACGGGCTACGTGGTAGATGCGTTGGACCAACACGGGGCCCCATTAGGGCACGGCAGGCGTTATTCGGGTTGCGCTCCCATAATAAATGCCGAACATGCAGGTGTGGTGGCACGCCATGGGGTGGCTAAGACATAGGGGATCCGGCCGCGCCAGCAACCTGCATCCTCTCCTGCCTCCGGTCATCTTTGGTTAACACCGGGCTCAGGTGGGGGAGGAGGAGAGAGTGCGGTAGATGCAGCGCAAGTCTACTATCACTTTAAACTAAATCACGCGCAAGTCACCGTCCCTGCTCGACTTTCCCATGGAGCACATGGTGGACATCGTCGGACTACGACGGTTGAACTGTCGTGTGTCTGTGTGTGTGTGTGTGTGTGTGTGTGTGTGTGTGTGTGTCGTGTCCCCTAAACGGGCCAAGTGGTAGATGCGTTGGACCAACACGGGGGCCACATTAGGGCACGGCAGGCGTTATTCGGGTTGCGCTCCCATAACAAATGCCTAACATGGGAGGTGTGGTGGCACACCTAAGGGCGGCTTGGACTTAGGGGACCCAGCCGCGCCAGCCACCTGCGTCCTCTCCCGCCTCCGGTCTTCTTGACTGTCTTGACACCGGGCTTAGGTGGGGAAGGAAGAGAGAGTGCGGTAGATGCAGCGCAAGTCTACTATCACTTTAAACTAAATCACGCGCAAGTCACCGTCCCTGCTCCATTTTCCCATGGAGCATACGGTGGACATCGTCGGACTACGACGGTCGAACTGTCGTGTGTGTGTGCCCTCTAAACGGGCCACGTGGTAGATGCGTTGGACCAACACGGGGGCCACATTAGGGCACGGCAGGCGTTATTCGGGTTGCGCTCCCATAACAAATGCCGAACATGGGAGGTGTGGTGGCACATGTAGGGGCGGCTAGGGCTTAGGGGACTCAGCCGCGCCAGCCACCTGCGTCCTCTCCAGCCTCCGGTCTTCTTGACTCTGTCTTGACACCGGGCTCAGGTGGGGGAGGAGGAGAGAGTGCGGTAGATGCAGCGCAAGTCTACTATCACTTTAAACTAAATCACGCGCAAGTCACCGTCCCTGCTCAACTTTCCCATGAGCATACGGTGGACATCGTCGGACTACGACGGTCGAACTGTCGTGTGTGTGTGTGGGGGGTAGGCGTACTAGTTAGGGGTAGCATCACACACATAGCATTTGGTCGCTCCATTTGTCTCTTCCAGGTGGTGAATGCTCATGTGGCCGCCTCTAACTGGTACCCAACTCTCACCTGTGGCTCCTCGAAGTTTGGTTCTTCCCAGCGGCCACACCCTGGGCAACCGTCACGACCGGCAGGCTAAACCAGGTGAGGGTCTCCGGTGTTGTGTGTGCCTTTACACCCGGTATGTCTTACGCCCGAACTTCCCACCTCCCCCCTCGCAAAAAGTCCTACGGTGAGGGCGACAGCAACCCCGTAGGCGGCCCAGACTAACTCGGGTCGTTCTCCCACTTAAAAAAAATCGTGACCCATAGTAGAGTTCGGCACCCGTCTGGGATGTCCAAGCAGCCCTATTTAGGGATAGCACTGCTTGCCTCCTCGCTGAGGACGGGGCTAGAAAATGTGCCCTAAAAAATTGCTGGGTCTCACGTCTTCTGCAGCCGGCCGCGGCTCGCAGATCGAAAACTACGCGGTCGTAAAACTCAAACAAACAACAATCCCCCAGTCCCCATCCCCCTCGCCATACCCTCCAGGCTGCTCGGGTGAGTCCACTCACACTATCAGCCTGGAATGTTCGTTCCCTTTTAGACAATCCTAGGAGCAACCGGCTGGAACGAAGGACGGCGCTAGTCGCTCGGGAAATGGCGCACTACAAGGTGAATATTGCTGCTCTCAGCGAGACTCGATTCTCTGAGCAGGGTCAGCTGGAGGAGGTGGGGGCCGGCTACACTTTCTTCTGGAGCGTCCGGCCAAAGGAAGAGCGACGCGACGCTGGTGTTGCCTTTGCCATCTGTAACGACATTCTCGGACGTCTGCCCTGTCTGCCTCAGGGTATCAATGATCGCCCGATGAGCCTCCGCCTGCCTCTTCGGGAAGACCAGTTCGCCACCATCATCAGCGCCTACGCTCCCCCAATGACGAGCTCTGATATGGCGAAGGACAAATTCTACGAGGACCTGCACGCCTTGCTGGCGACTATGTCGAAGGTGGACAAGTAAATTGTCCTTGGTGACTTCAATGCCCGCGTCGGGACGCACCACGCTGCCTGGCAGGGAGTTCTGGGTCCCCACGCTCTCGGTAGCTGTAACACTAACGGCCTCCTTCTTCTGCGCACGTGTGCAGAGCACCGTCTCCTGCTGACCAACACCTTCTTCCGCCTTCCGACGCTGGAGAAGGCCACGTGGATGCACCCTCGGTCGCGGCGCTGGCATCTGCTGGACTATTTCTCGTCCGCAGGCGATATCGACAGGACGTGCTGGTAACCAAGGCGATCCGCGATGCCGATGTTTGGACAGATCACCGCCTCGTCATCTCCCAGATGAGGCTCCGACTGCAACCCCGACGAAGGCCCCAAGTTAAGAGGCCGCCATGTAAGTTAAATACTCTTTTATTAAATTTGCCTGCTCACTGTTTTGATTTCAGCAACCAAATAACCGAGAAACTGGAGGACCTGCATGCTCCAGATGATAACGTTACCGTGGAGACACGATGGTGTCAACTGCGAAATGTCATCCAGTCCACCGCCCTCGATGTTCTCGGATGCGCACACCGTCGACACCGGGACTGGTTTGACGACAATGACGCCGAAATCAGCAACTTACTCGCGGAAAATAATGGACTACACAAAGCCTACATGGACCTTCGGACTGACGCCACCAAAGCAGCCTTCATCAGATGCCATCGCCTTGTACAACAACGGCTGCGGGAGCTGCAGGATGCCTGGATGATCCGAAAGGCTGAGGAAATCCAGGGGTATGCGGACCGCAATGAAATGAAAAACGTTTTCAAAGCCATCAAGGCCATCTACGGCCCGTATATCAAGAGGTCCGCACCGCTGATCAGCACTGATGGCACAATATTGCTGACAGAGCGATCGCAAATTCTGAAGCGCTGGGCCGAGCACTTTAGAAATGTCCTTAATTGCTCATCAGCCATCTCCGATGCTGCCATTGACCGGCTCCCTCAAGTGGACACGAACAATGACCTGGATCTGCCGCCTTCCCTACCAGAAACCATCCGGGCCGTGCAGCAGATTTCCAGCGGTAAAGCAACGGGATCCAACGCAATCCCACCGGAAGTCTACAATCACGGTGGGCCCCGGCTGATGGCAAAACTCACAACACTCTTCCAGGAGATGTGGCGCCAAGGACAAGGTCCTCAGGATTTCAAAGACGCGACCATCGTCTATCTCTACAAACGGAAAGGGAACCGACAACTCTAAGATAATCACAGAGGCATCTCGTTACTCAACATCGCCGGGAAGATCTTCGCCCGTATCCTTCTCAATCGTCTTAACGGTCACCTAGAGCAGGGCCTGCTCACGGAAAGCCAATGTGGCTTCCGCCGACACCGCGGAGCAACCGATATGATCTTTGCCGCCCGCCAGCTACAAGATAAGTGTCAGGAAATGCGAACTCACCTATACACTACCTTCGTGGATCTAACGAAAGCCTTTGACACGGTGAATCGTGACAGACTGTGGAAAGTCATGCAGAAATTTGGTTGTCCTGAGTGGTTCACGCACACGGTTCGTCAGCTTCATGATGGGATGACGGCGCGCGTCACTGACAACGGGACGGTATCCGAAGCATTCGCAGTGACCAACGGAGTGAAGCAGGGCTGCGAACTGGCTTCCACCCTCTTCAGTCTCTAGTTCTTGGTTATGCTGATGGACGCCTACCGTGATGAGCACCCTGGTATCCGCATCGCCTACAGAACTGACGGGCACCTTCTCAACAGTCGGCGTATGCAGGCTCCAACGCGCGTGTCTACGACTACAGTCCATGACTTTCTCTTCGCGGACGACTGCGCCCTTAACACCGTGACGGAGGAGGACATGCAAAGGAGCATGGACCTATTCGCCGAAGGCTGCGCCGATTTAAGATTAACAAACATTACAGCCAAAACGATTGTCATACACCAGCCGCCACCCAGCGCGGAATACAATGCTCCTCGAATCAATGTCAACGGTGCTCAACTCAAAAACGTGGAAACATTCGCTTATCTAGGAAGCACGATATCGCGCAACACGAGAATCGATGACGAGGTTGCCCCGCGCATCTCCAAAGCTAGTCAGGCCTTCGGCCGGCTGCAGGCCTCCGTGTGGAATCGCCACGGTATTCAACTGAACACCAAACTGAAGATGTACAAGGCCATCGTCTTGACGACACTTCTTTACGGAGCGGAAACCTGGACCGTCTACTCGAACCAAGCCAGGAAGCTGAATCACTTTCATCTCAGCTGCCTCCGCAGAATACTGAAGCTGAGATGGCAAGACAGGATCCCGCACATGGAAGTACTGGAGCGGACCGGAATCCTCAGCATCCATGCCATGCTGAGGCAAGTGCAACTGCGATGGAGTGGCCACCTGGTAAGAATGGACGACGAGCGACTACCCAAACAACTTTTCTACGGAGATGTCGCTACGGGTTCTCGCCGGCAGGAAGGTTAAAAACGACGCTACAAGGACACTTTGAAGAAATCGCTTAAGCAACTGCAAATCAACTCGGCGACCTGGGAGGACCTCGCAAGGATAGACTGGCATGGAAAAGATCAGTCAAGACTGGTTCAGCAATCTATGAGGCCAACCGGATCGCCACCATCAAGGCCAAAAGAGCGGCACGAAAGTCATCAGCGCCCTGGACCAACACTGCCAATGCCCAGGCCCGGCCAACATGCCCGCGCTGTCAACGCATCTATCGCACGCGAATCGGCCTGGTTGGACATCTTCGGACACAATGCACCAACAATCCGAAAATTCCAATTTCTACGCCAAATTCTGTCAACCCTCCTTCTGACTCCCCCACCCTCCCTCCTGGCATCAATTCTATTGCTCCCACCATCAAAGAGACCACATCCATCTACTCATCGCCTGTTACCCCCACCACCGTAACTACCACCGCCTTTGCCTTCACCACCACAACCACCACCATCAGCGATGGGGAATCTCTCCTAAGCTGTACTCAATGCGACCGCACATTCACCGCACGCATCGGCCTGGTCGGTCACTTGCGATTACATCGTACAGAGACTGGTGAGCCAGTGTCTGGAGCACACTCACACAGCAGAGATCGTCGCTTCCACTGCCCTGACTGTCCTCGCGCATTCACTCATCGCATGGGTCTATTCGGTCACATGCGCATCCATGACTGCGTAATACACCACAATGCCGACAATACCGATACACCATGCACACCCTCCGCTCCTGCCATTCTTAGCGCTCCTGCCACCCCTACTACCACGAATGACATCTCCCAGCCTCTACCGATTTCTCCTGCCCACACTGCGCCCGCAACTTCAACTCACGCATCGGCCTGGTCGGTCACCTGCGAATCCATCGCACGGAGGCTGGTGAACCAGTGCCAGGGGCTCCGACATACAGTCGACGCGCCCGCCTTCACTGCCCTCACTGCTCCCACACATTTACACACCGCATGGGCCTATAAGGACACATGCGCCTCCATGACAACCTCCGGTAAACCACCGGAGGCTAAGCTACATCAGCGCACACTACCTACACCAATACATTGACAACACCCTCACAATCACCATTTACCAGAGTTTATCACGGTTTCATAGAAACCGTGGCTGGGAAGTCTGCCAATCTGACGCTTCCACCAGGCCACGCCGTCGGCTCGGTGTATGTGCTGTGTGTGTCGAGTGGCTGACCAGTGGGCTGGGAGTCAGACGGTGATGGCTGCTCCATATACCCTGAGTTAGTGAATCCTGGTGTGTGCGTTAAGGGGGTCAGGTCGTGTTGTGGCGCGCGAAGATGGGTACGCCGATCCGTCAGCCAATGTGCTCACTCCCAAATCAGGCAACTGACCGGCTCGGACAGTAGTCTGTCTGTGGGGGTGGGGGAGAGAGTGAGGTCAACAGCTCAGCGCATGCTTCTCACAATAAACATTCTGACGCGCTCAAAACTATCACGGTGCGCTAAATGCCGTGGCTTGGAAGGTTGCCAACTGACGGGATAACTCGGACCGCGTGGTCAGCCCAATGTGTGTTTTGTGTGGAGTGGCTGACTGACGGACTGAGAGTCAGGTTGCAATGGCTCCTTCTTAATGTGGCCTGTATGGCACTCTCACTCCGTGGGATCCGAGACAGGTGTGTTGGCACGCCCAGGGGTGGCTCCGGCCGCGCCAGCCACCTGCGCCCTCTCCCATTTGCAGTCTTGTTGACTTTGTCATGACACCGGGCTCAGGCGGGGAGAAGAGAGAGTGCGGTAGATGCAGCGCAAGTCTACTTTCACTTTAAAGTAATTCACTTGCAAGTCACCGTCCCTGCACCACCCTTCTGTGGAGCATACGGTGGACATCGTCGGACAACGACGGTCTTACTGTCGTGTGTCATGTGAATGTATAACGGCACGCGTCACTGACAACGGGCTCGTACCCGAAGCATTCATGTAAACAACGGAGTGAAGCACGGCTGCGTATTGGCCCCCTTTATCTTCAGTCTCATGTTCTCTGCTATGCTGATGGATGCCTACCTTAATGAGTGCCCTGGGATACGCATTGCCTTCAGAACTGACGGGCACCTTATCAGCAGTCGGTGTATGCTGGCCTCAACGCATGTGTCTACATCTAAAGTCCATGACTTGCCCTGCGCGGATGAACGCGCCCTCAACACCGTGATGAAGGAGGACATGCAAAGGAGCATGGACCTCTTCGCCAATTTCGGATTAAAAATTAGTACAGGCAAAATGGTATTCATGCACTAAACACCACCCTCCGTGGAATACAATGCGCTCAGAATCAATGCCAATGGCGCTCAACTCAAACCTGTGCCAACCTTTGCTTACCTGGGAAAGACACTTTCACGTAACACGAGAATAGATGACGAGGTTGCTCAATGGACATCAAATGCCAGCCAGGCCTTCAGCCGGTTGCAGGTCTCCATGTGGAATCGCCGCAGTAATCACCTGAACATAAAAATTGAAGATGCACAAGGCCGTCGTCTTGACCACACTCCTTTACAAAGCGGAGACCTGGACCGTCTACTCGAACCAAGCCAGGCAGTTGAATCAATTCCATCTCAGCTGCCTCTGCAGAATACTGAAGCTGAGATGGCAAGACGGGATCCCGGACATGGAAGTCCTGGAACGGACCGGAATACTCAGCATCCACGCCATGCTGAGGCAAGTGTATCTGCGATGGAGCGGCCACTTGGTAAGAATGGACGACGGGCGACTACACAAACGACTTCTCTACGGGGGTGTCGCTACGGGTGCTCGCTGACAGGGAGGTCAAAACGACGCTACAAGGTCACTTTGAAGAAATCGCTGAAGCAACTGTAATTGGGCCTGGTGGCCTGGGAGGAGCTCACCCAGGATAGGCGAGCTCGAAGAAGCTCCGTGAGGACTGGTGCATTAATATACGGAAACAACCGCATCACCGCTGCTAAGGTCAAACGGGCAGCTCGCAAGTCACAAGCACCACGGATCAACACTGCCAATGCCCAAGCCCTGCAAACGTGCGTACGCTCTCAATGCACATTCTGTGCGCTAATCGGTCTGGTCGGACATCTTCGAACTCAACGCAACAACAGTTACACAACATCAACTTCTGCCACGCATGCCTCAGACCCCACGACGATGACCACCCTAACCACTGATAACAACTTTATCGATTGTCCGTTGACCACGATCACTGACACCATTCTCCCTCCTCCACGGCGACGGAAACCCCTTGGCCCACTCCCGCCACCTCAGTGGACACCTCCGACTTCCTACTTCCTCTACCACTACCACTGCCCCAGCACCAGCGATGGGGACTAGGTACTAACATGTCCTCCTTTCGATCGCACTTCATCTCACACATCGGCCAGGTTGGTCACTTGTAAATCCATCGCACAAAGACTGGCGAACTAGTACTTGGAGCACCAACACACAGCAGTGACCGCCACCTCCTCTGCACTCACTACACACGCGCATCCACTCATCGCATGGGCTTGATCGGTCACACGCGCATCCACGTAAGTGGAAGCCACCGCGATGTCAGCACATCTTGTGCATCCATCAAAACTTCTTATGGTCCTCCAATGAGCTCCACTAAAAGTACCCGCAGTGGAGCCCCCACAGATTAACAACCTCCCGTCCTTTCATGTCACTGCACGCATGCACCAGCCTGCTCAGTCAATTGCGATTTCCAGTCCACCACTCTGGATGAGATCCAAGGGTACACGGGCCGCAATGACTGGAAGAACTTCTTTGCCGCAATCAAGTTTGCCTAGGGTCCTTCAACCAAAGGAATCGCTCTCCTTAACGCTGACGCAACCACCTTACCCACTGCGAAGACGCGAATTCTGGAGCACTGACCGAGCATTTCAGAAGCATCTCAAGTCGCCCTTCGGCCATCTTTGATGCCGCCATCGAGCGAATGCAACAATTGGAGATCAACACAGACCTTGATCTCTCGCCCTCTCTCCAAGAAACCATCAGGGCGGTGCAGGAACTCCTTGGCGGAAAGCATCAGGAGCCGACGCGCTCCCTGCTGAGATTTACAAGCCCGACGGCCCCAACTTGTCACTTACCTCACAATGCTCTTCCAGGAGATTTGGTACCAAGGGCAGTTCCCCAAGTTTTAAAGGACGCCACCATCCTATATTTCTAAAAGATAAAAGGGAAACCCTATGTTGTGATAACCATAGAGGAATCTCGCTGCTCAACATCGCCGGAAAATGTTTGCTCACTTTTTCCTCAATCGCTTCAACAACCACAGAAAATCCTGTGCGGTTTCACCGTCATCGCAGCACCACCGACATGATATTCCTCCTCCGTTAGCTGTGGTAGAAGTGTTAAGAGATGCGGGTCCACCTCTACTTTACCTTTGTGGGTCTGACGAAAGCCTTTGACACGTTGAAAAGCGAAGGACCGTGGAAAGGCATGCACCTAACTAGCGTGTATGGAGCTGTGTCCTCGCGCCCACCCTCTTCATTCTCCTGCTCTCTGTCAGGTTATTAGCCACCTGAATGCCCCGGGACATTCATCACCTACAAGATAGGTGGCCAACTCCTCAGTCGTAGGCAGATGAACTTCCGGTCGCATGTTCATGAAGTTATTTTCGACGAAGATTGCGCTCTCATCATAACAAAGGAAGGGGACATGCAAAAAGCATCTTCAACAACTTCAGACTGATCATAAGCACGAAGAAAATGGTAGACATATACCAGCCGCCGACCGAAACAGCATACAATGCAACTTGCATAAACGTTAATGGCGCCCAACTGTAAGCCGCGTACACTTTCACCTATTTGGGCAGCACCATCTCCCGGAGCACCATAATTAACGGTGAGCTAGCCCACCGGAACTTCAAAGTCACCCAGTCAAGCCTTCGGTAGCCTGCAGAACATCGTCTGGAATCGCCATGGTTTCCACCATAGCACCAAGCTCACGTTTTACAAGGCTGTCATCTTGCCGATGCTGTTGTATGAAGCGGAGACCTAGACGGAGTGGAGGCGTGGAAGTTTAACCAGTTCCACCTCAACTGTCTTTGATGGATACTAAAGCTGAGATGACAGGACGGATTCCGCACATGGAAGTGCTGGAAAAACAGGCCTCCTCAAAATCTATGGCATGCTGAGACGACTACAATTGAGCTGGAGTGGCCACAATTTGCAGATGCACGACGAGCAACCGACCACGGGCTCCCATTGAAAGGGACTAGGTGCGACACTAAATGAGTACTCTGGAAACTTCTTTGAAGCAAGTGCAGATCAACCAGACAAACTGGGAGGACCTGACCCGGAACCGAGTGGCCTGTATGAGGATATTGCACAACGAAGCAGCGATCAACGTATCCAACTGCACAACCATCAGCAAAGCCTAATGCGAAGCTCATAAATCCCAAATACCCTCGCCTCTCAAAGCCAAAACTCAACATGCCATTGGCGTTAACAACTAGTTGGGGCACAACGTGGTCTTATTACACATCAACATCTGCCTTGGTGCTCCTACCCCCACTACCAATCCAAAAATCATGACGCACCGTCACGCATCAACTTAAGCTTCACCATCACCGCTGATATGTACTCGGTCCCAACCTGTTCACACTGCAACCGTACCCTCACTTCACGCATTGGACTGACTGGTCACCTGCGAATTCATCGCATAGAAACTGGGCAAACCAGTGTCAAGGGCCTCGGCATACAGTGTCCACGCCCGCCTCCACTGCCCACGCTGTCCTCGCACATACACACATCACATGGGCCTACACGGTTACATGAACCTCCACGACAGCGGAAAACACCATATTGTGCACAAAACGGATACCCCAAATACACCGCCACTCCTGCCATTCCATCTTTAGCACCAAAGCCACTACGAAAACTACAGATGATAGCAATCCAGCCCCTGACAAATGCGTATACTGCGATCGCAAATTCACTCGACTAAGCTGTATGGTCGGCCACCTGCGAGTCCATCGCACATAGACTAGCTATCCAGTGCCTGGGGACCCGAAATACAGTCGCAAGGTTCTCCTCCATTGATCTCACTGCCCCCGTACATTCACACATGGCATGGGACTCTTCGGACACATGCATATCCCCGTAGCCACAGAAAATTACTGTAGGCTATATCACTTCAACGCCCAGTTACCGCCAACAACGCACACAGACGACGATCCGACCGTCGTAGTTCGACCATGTCCACCGTATGCTCCCCAAACCCTCATTGCCCCGTCTAAGCTGGTCCTCAGACGCATATATGCTTACGTTAGTGGCGACGTTTTCTCCGCGAAAAGACAGGTGTGGGCCCACCAGGTGGTCTTTGAAGCCCAGCGATAGACACTGCAGTCGTTCCACCATGTCGGTACGGGGGGCAAAGATAACGTTGGCATCGTGTCACTCTACCTGAAGGCGGCCGCTCCAGAAGGTGTAATCGGCATCCAATGCCTCCAGTTGGATTACTCGGTTAATCTGGTTTCGGTGAGTGCAGGGATGTCTACCTTGTAGTGCCCTACTTCCCACGCTACTACACCTGTCCTCAGTTTCGGTCGGCTGCTCCTCGATTTTATAGAAAGGATCTAACATTCCAGATTGCCAGAGTGAGCCAGTTAACTCTTTTGGAGTTGGGGTGAGGGGTGGTTAAAATGTTGTTGCTGTTGTTTGGACCGCGTGTTTCACATTCTGTGAGTTATGGTCTGCTGCTGAAGTCATGAACTCAGCATTTGTTTATGGCACATTTGCCAATCCACTCGCCTGTGAGAGGTGAGCATTGCTACCCCTAGATAGGGCTGTTTAGTCGTCCCAGAGGGCTGCCGGACTCCACTTTGGGCAAACAGATTAGTTTAATGCGAGATCGACTCGATTGGCCTGGTGCGCCTACCTGATTGCACGTTACTCTTGCCACAGCACATTTTGCTCCCGGGGGAAATAGTAGAGGGGGTGGGTGCGTGTGAGGGGAAAGGTGACGGAGTGAGAGGAATTAGGTAAGGTAGTAATTCAGACGTCGATCGTTTATGCCAAGCGACCCAGTAAACTGAATTACTTCCATCCTGCCTGGCAGGACAGGAAAACAAGCAGACTACCTTACGCTGAGGCCATTGAAACTTTGCTGTAACGGCAATCTTATGAGGACGAAGTATGACCAATTAACCAAACACCTCTTCTAAGGCGATGTCAGTACGTATCCTTGCCAGCAAGGAGGAAAACTGCGACCTTAAAAAGCCGCTGTGCCAATCTCAATTTAAGATATACAAATCAATTCGGTGACCTGGGTGGACCTCGGCCTGGAGGAGAAAACTGAAGACTGCAAAAACTGCCGTAAGTCCTACGGCGTTGATGATAAAGGCCATGACCGGTATTACCAGTCCGCAAACTCCCGTGGTCCAGCCGTCACCGCCGCCGACATTGACCTCAAGCATCATCGTCATAACACCTATGATAACGACTAACACCCCTCCCATGCCCAACCCCGATGAGAACACTGCTTACGCCGAATCATTTACCGCTACCATTGCCACTGCCACCATCTCCACCAACAATGCGTACTTGATCCCAAAATGTCCCAATCGTGATCGGCTTGAACAGTGGGCAGATGCACATGTGAGGGAAGAGAGAATGAGGTCGACTCTGGGGGCTCTATTATCATGGTACGTTAGCACACTCCCCGCGTGAATCTATTGCAAGACAATTAAAGTCTTAGGCTGGAAGCCTGTCGGTCAGCCCAGAGTGGGTTTTGGTGGATTGAGTGAGCGTTGAACTGAGAGTCAGGATCCACGGCTATTCTTTCATGTGGCCTCTGCTACACTCTAGTTCATGTAAAATCCGAGTCAATCACTCCTCTCTTTTGTGTGAATTCCTGTTGTGTTGAGGTGGCAAGTTGAGTGGAACACGCAAAGACGGGAAAGTAAGCTCTGCTAATAGAAGCGAACAGGCGAGTTCCAGGAAGTAGTTTTAGAAGAAGAAGAGACGAACACTAGAACATGGTTTTTATTTGCCTGACGTTTCGGATACTCTGTCGAGCTCATCATCAGAGACAGTTGCAGAAAGGGTTACTGCGTAACTTGTGCCTCGATTACCCTTTTCTGAAACTCATTCTGATGATGAGTTCGAGAGAGAATCCAAAACTTCAGGCCAATTAACGCCATTTTTTAGTGACCGCCTCTTCTTCTAAAGTTAGCTTGTCCGTCAATTGCGCCCAATAAAAGATCACATGGCTGACCGGCTCTGAACGTAGACTGAGGTTTACGAGAGGCAAGGAAATGGAATTCGGTTCACTATTATCCGTCCCCACGGCACTCAGCACAACTTCAACACTTTGAGCACCTCGACGGGATACCTCGGTCCTCCTCCCGCTATGAAGAAGAATCAGGCTACGATGGCTGCTTCTTAATATGGCCTCCATGGCATGCTATCCGTTGGGATCCAAGACAGCTCTTTGTTGTTGGCATAAAATCCTCTTCGACCGTGCTTGGACCAGACATTTATAGCTGTCAACTTTGTTGGTTACCGCACCTGATACCACCTCCAGTATTTTGGGTTCTCTCTCTCTCTCTCTCTCTCTCTCTCTCTCTCTCTCTCTCTCTCTACCTCTCTCTCTCGACTCCGGGCTCAGGTCTGTGAGGGAACAGAGAGCGTTGTATATGCTGCGCAAAGCTCACACACCAAGTTCGAGTTGGGACACACCGTGGACAAGCAGTCGTTCACGAAATTCGAAAATGTGGACGCCATGCTTTGCGAAGAGCTGCGATTGGCAGTCCTTGGGTTTGAATGCGCGTTTATTTCAAAAGTGCTATGAATGGAAGGCTACTGCGTGCTTGGGTGTCTCATAGGGAACGGAACCACCTAGTCTCCATCTCATGAAATACCTAACCTCCTTAATGCAGTCATCATGGGTTTTCTAAATAAAAATGTATAAAATACGTTCGAGTTCGGATCAATTTTTCCCTCTGAGCCTCTCGTCTAGGTGGTCAAGTTCCAGCAGCTGTTCACAGGAAGGGTGGTTAATTTGGTTAATGAAAACCTTGTGTTTGCTATCTTATATGCGACACTCAAAGTTTGAACAATCAAAAAGTGATTTTTATCATCTCAGCGTCTGTTGAACTAATGTCCAAGTTTTAAATGTCTTCTCAACCAGACCAAAGTAATTTCTGTAGTTATTGACTGCATAGTAACCTATGAAGACAAAATGGAACATTTTAGGTTGAAAAAGCACCGGCCGCTAGTATTTAAAAACGAAGTCTTACGGTAAACGTGGTAAGTCCGAGTCTTTACAACAACCCTGACACCATTATATGTGTAGGCACATGCGTACGTTCCCGATTTGTGTTCTTTATATTTCTCCTTTTGATATAGTTGGTTTTTAATTATCTTAAAGATCTTTTCTCCTGTCATGTGCACAAAATAAAGCTTGATGTTTGGATCGTCCTCCACCAGGTTACAGCTGATGGTTGGATGCCGCACGCCCACAAGATCAGTAATGTCCGGTGTGATCCGAACGTGCACTGCACCTAAAAGCGAAAAACAGGACTGATATAAGATCTTGCGTCTGCATGCACACGCTGAGCCTGAAGAGCGTAGGGTAAGATAAATTTAGTGTGCCCAACTGTTTAATGGTCAGTGTGATAATTGCCTGGGTCAGCATCTTAGACGTCGTGATTATTGTCAATTCTGGACAGCGGGTCCCCTAGCTTACGCCTACCTAGTAACGTACGGGCTATCATGTTCGTATTTATTTGTCCGAGTGGAATGAGTCTCAAATGTTAGCGGTGAAGTAAGCATACTATCGAGTCTGGTGAATAAACGGCCGCCAGCGTTGATATTGCAGACAGATTATCCATTAAAATATCATAATGGTAAAACTACGAGAGATCAACTGTACGCAGCGTCAAACTTTAAAACTTTAAAATTCAAATTCCAAATGGTTTCTGTGTAACATGTTGTCCACGAAAACTGCAGTAATTGCCTGCTAAATTCGTAGCACAGGTATAACGCGAGGACAGGTTTATTTGCATCTGACAACTGCATACTCCGGCGTGTCCACTGGAGGTGGATACCGGAACGGCATTCGGTCAAGACTAAAAGCAACATATGCAGATTTTGTACGTCCGACGAGAGAACAATCGAGAGCTAGCAACCGGGCCCGAGACTCTGCCTACCGAATCGTCCAAAAATACTACGCAACCCAACAATCGCCATTAAAAGTCTGCTTGGTACTGTTGTGTCAACGGCCACAAATTTGCCGTGAAACACATCAGCATTCTGTCTCTGCGGACATGCAAATTTCAGCATAATCCTATGGAGCCCATGGTGGTTCGTCTATGTTGGGAATGTCCCACGAAGGGATGCTATAAACCTACACAGCTGTTAAGTGAGGACGAGTTGCAGCTTTCGTTAAGGATGCCTTGCATGGCCGCCTAAACTGTATACGGAAATAAGAACCGCCTACGATATATGTGGATTTGCACCAAATTCCAGGGAAATTACGTTTTAAGATTAAAACGAGGGTAAGGTTATGCTTAAGTTTGAGGTTAAGTTCAACGTTTTTGTAAGGGTCATGATTTATGTTAACTGTATAGCTTAGGTTGATGATAAGGGCTAAGGTTAAGCTTAAGGATGTAGTTTTACGTAAGGACTATTGTTAGTCTTAAGACAAGGGTATATTAACCCATCTTGCAATTAACCATAAGCTTATCTATTTTGGGCGGGCGGGTGGACGGAGTGGTTCTTATTCCCGTGTCCAGCTAGGTGGCCGTACTGGTTTTGAGTGCATTTTCTCGTGGCCTGTCGCGTCCTCTTTGTCTTCCGGTTTTGTGTTTGAGACAACAGGTGGACAAGCATACACTTCATGCGAATCGTAAGTACGAGGCCGGGTGATAACAACCTGTTCGACGGCTTTTGTGAGAACCTCGAAAGTAGTGCTGAGATAAGTTCTCAGTGCTAGGCACTTCTGCTAATTGTGGGGGGTGAATTTCACGTCGATGCTACCGAAGTGTTTGCAGAGTCGGCAGTGCGTTCCTGTAGAAGTCCCTTTACCAGAGACACGTTCAGCAACTTGACGAGGACACAAATGAGCTGTTTGCAAACAATCTTGGGAAGGGAAACGCCTCCGTTTTATCATAGATTTGTCAACTACTCTTGGGTTTATAAACGTGCACGATGGTGGCAGCTTTGAAGTATTGAAAATTGAGGTAAGATTTCCATGCGTTTTTGGACATCGCACTTCGGCTGGAATAGCATCTGCTTCTAGTCCTTTGCCACTGGACGACTGACGCACCGCTCTGATCGTCTCGAGGAGGGAAAGTGGACAACCGAGATCGTCGGTGAAGCGGACCGCTCTAAGAATCCAGTTGCTAGAGCGCGCATTCCAGTGCTCCAGAATGTAAAAATTAGCCGTTAGGTGCGCCGCTCCATCCTGGCTCGGCACTGCTACAGTTCATTTAACTTGAGAACCGTAGACAGTTTGAAAGACAGTGACAAGGGAAAATATCTTTGCAGAAATTGCGATGACACTTGTATCACGGTATTCCCCTACAAACAACTTCTCGAAGACGCGCATATAGATAGCTGAGCTCATTTATCCGGAATCCTATCAAATTCCTGCACTTATTTATTCACCTCAGAGAACCGGGCGTCACTCTCGTCGGCACTGCCACAACGCGACTGGTAAAGACTGATGAAAATTGCCGGCAAAGACAATGGGGACTGGAATGACCATTTCTAGCTTATTAGCCATCGTCAGCCAGCCATATCCAACCCCAGGTGGTGCACCAACCGAGACTCGAACCCGCGACCCGTTGACTAGAAGTCCAACGTTCCGTCTATTCTACAACTAGCCCCTCTGAGGCTGTTGGTTAAGACTGCCTAAACGGAGGCCGTATGAGTCTAAAACGTCAGCTGTCTCAAACTTCCCATCACTTGTTATAACGTCTTTTCATTGGTCTGGGGAATTCGATGCCGACAGAGGGAAGAAGACCTAATCGCTCAAATCCATGGCTGCTTGTGTCAAATTACTGAACATGCTTGTTCCGTTGTGCTTCGGAGTTCAACCTAGAGCCCTCGCATGCAGTCGCAGAGCAAAAAAGTAACATACATATTGCAGTGTACGTGAGCCGCATGGTCTGGACATGGTCTCCGCGCGCGACAAGGCAACATTCAAGGTCATGTACGCACGGCCAGACCACCTTTGTTCTGACTGGTCACCCTTTAGCCTATGACAGTCCCGCTTTGCCACGTACCCTGTTGTGTCCCCTAAGATTCCTCACTTGTGCTGTTTCCCGTCCTCAGTACAAGTCTTGCTTACAACCACTGTTCTGGGCTGGATACATAACACTGACGACGCAGCTCAACGAACATGGCTTATTAATTGCCTATACCGTTACCTTTCTGGCCAGAAAACGCT
The DNA here is from genome assembly GCA_017591395.1 of Schistocephalus solidus. Taxonomy (NCBI): domain Eukaryota; kingdom Metazoa; phylum Platyhelminthes; class Cestoda; order Diphyllobothriidea; family Diphyllobothriidae; genus Schistocephalus; species Schistocephalus solidus. Next base: position 8,956 of record WEDG01000059.1, on the reverse strand, counting down.
CCGAAACGATCAAATGACTCAGGGTTACAATGGAGAAAGACAGTTGATAATTATATTGAACTGATTCCGATGTTGTCACCCACGCTTACACTAGACGTTAACTCTAAATTGAATTTCCTCTGAACCCATCTAGGAGAGTTGACACAACGTTACTTCGACGCCCTTATGTTGAAAGAGGTTACCGATTTTCAAACATCATTCACAAAGCTTGAGGCAGCAAGGGGCGGAAAAGACACCATCTTTCTGAGCCACTATCGGTTGTGTCAGGTGCATCATGAATCCAATCAATGAATTGGCGATTTTATTTCGAATCTGACACCCACAATACAGGACTGCCGATATGAAGTAATAAAGGAAGGCAAATTCAAGCAGACAATGCTCGTTCAGCAGTTCATCGTTGGTTTGCGCGATGAAAAAGCGCGGGAATATCTGTTATCCAAGAAGAGAGATTTTTCGTGGGAGAATGCCTGTGATATCACCAGTCATCAAGAGCGCATTAGGCAAAAGCTTCAGCAGCTGAATCCGTCAAACGTTGGAGTGATATCCTTCGAGCCTGACTTGGCTGTCTCTCTGGTGAACACTTCCGGAATTTCATCTAAACACCAATCATCTGTTCCTTCAGCACAACTAGCGTCCTGCTGCCGTTGCGGTCAGCACCACCTCCAATGTTCAGACTGAATACACCAAAAAACAGCTTGCCAGTTTTGCAAGAAAATCGGTCACACCGAACGAGTGTGCTTCTCCAAAAGACGGATGAACACTAACATGCATGCCACCAACCCGAATCAAGCTGGGGTCGGCGAGGCGATACTCCGAATGTTTTCAATGAACACGCCACTACAATCGCCCTAAACTATTACACTTCCGGTCGATCGTCATCCCGTGAAGTTTGAAATCGACAATGGCGCAGCTGTTACTCTCCTCAATGAGACCTCTCTTCCAAAAGTCCACCATCTCCTTCCGGCTCGTTCTACTTTCACTGGGCAAAACGTAGAAGTTTGAGGGGTTTTTACGTACAAAGTTGAGCGTGATGGAGAGCATAATTATTTGTAAGTTCATGTGGTCAAAGGAAGCCAACAACCTAATCTCCTCGGATGGAACTGGATAAAATGCGTGCCTTCTGTGCTCTCCTAGGTACATTGGATTGGTGTTAACCCAGCACTAGATTCCCTGTTGATAAATCATAGATAATTTTTTCACAATGATTCTACTACAAACTACCGCGGCCCAACTGTGCAATTCCGATTTAAATCAGAATCCCGGCATCGGTTTTTAAAGGCTCGGTCAGTCCCCTATGCAGTCGCACCGAAGGTCGAAGAGGAATTGGATCGCTTACGGATGGATGAAATCATCGAGCCCGTGCAGTATTCGTAATGGGCAGCCCAAATAGTCCCTGTTCTTCAGTCTGATGGCACCGTACGTATCTGTCTCTGGTGACGACAAGCTGACGATAAACTCGACAGTCAAACTAAATCCCTATCCTCTCCCACGCATCGATGACCTGTAAGCATCTCTCACGGGTGGCCAAAAATTCACAACTTTGGACCTGAAGCATGCTTACAACCAAGTCATCCTAGATATCGAATCTCGATACGCTACAACCATAAATAAGCATCGAGGTTTATTTCGATACAAACGACTCTTATTTTGAGTAAGTTCTGCTCCCGGTTTAGTTCGATGCTTGATTAATAGCCTTGTGAAGGAAACACCTCACGTTTGCGCATATCTTGATGATATATTAGTAACGGGCTCGTCTGAACATAGTCACCTAGAGACTCTAAGCCTATTGCTTGCACGTTTAGAAGACGCAGGTTTCGAAATCAGGAAATATAAGTGCACTTTCCTTGCAGACTCGGTGGAGCACCTTGGCTTAATCTAAAACTGGTCTCCATTCACTCGAACAAAGTCTTGGGTTGGTTACCCAATTCTGCAGTCCCTTTTTCGATTACTCGAGAAGAATCGTTGCAGAAACAAATGCTTTTGAACGATCAAAGGCAGCCCTTACATCTTTTCTCTCCTGATTGATGACGACCCCAAAAAGCCTATCATACTCAAATGCGATGCATCCTCGTACGGCGAGTGGGTTTGGTTCTCATGCACCGAATGCCTTCTGAGGCAGAGATGTCGATTGCCTTTCCATCAAGAACCATGTCCCAGGTGAAAACCAACTATTCGCAGCTAGATACAGAGGCCTTGGCAATAATGTTTGGTCTACAACGCTTCTACTTGTATCTTTTTGGTCGACCCTTCGAAATCCACACTGACCACAAACCTCTCTTAGGTTTGTCGGGTGAAAACGAGGGATACAAAAAATGTCCTTATCGAGAATGCAATGACGGGCACTCACTCTTTCTGCTTACACATATTGAATGAAATATGTTACGAGTAGTACAATCGTTAGCGTAGTAAATGCTTTTAGGACCATGAATCTTTCACATAACTTAGTTAACGCACCTGTAACCTGTCAACGAATAAGACAGTAGATATCCAGAGATCCTCTCTTAAGTCGGACAAAAAGATCCTTGCCCTCGGACTGGCTGTCTTCTGCCTCCCCTGAACTTCAGTCACTCTATAGCCGTCAGAACGAATTAAGTCTACAAGACAGATGCATATTATGGCGAAGTCGTGTAGTGGTGTCACCACAGGGCCGACAAGCCATCCTCAAAGACCTGCATAATGCCCATCCCAGTACGGTAATTATGAAAGCCCTCAACCACAGTTATGTTTGGTGGTCCAAAATTGACGAAGACATCGATAGCACGGTTAAAAGCGTGCCACGCGTGTCAAATAACACAGAAGACCTTACCGAAGGCGCCTCCGAAGCTCCACTCGCCATAGAAGAGGTGACACTGAAACGTTTGGGCCATTTCAAAGCCATATGGTCTTAGTGGTGGTTGACACCCACATTAAATGGATAGAAGCTATTCCGACCGTCAACTCTTGTTCTTCAGTTACCACAATCAACAAGCTACGATCCGTTTTTTCTTCTTTTGGGATACCTGAAATGGTCGTTTCCGAAAATATCTCGACCTTTTTCTGGTGCATAATTTAAAGAATTTATGGACAAAAATGGAATTAGGCATTTAACCACTATGCCGTACCATGTGGCTTAAATTGGCCTCACAGAGCGCGCGGTTCAGACTAAGAATACCGGTTCTTCGCCTGCAGAAGCGGCAGTTGCGCACACGGCTCGATCTGCTCGATCTTTCAATGCATGATAAAATCACTGAGTAACAGACGAAGATGAAAGTGCGATGTGATGCGCACACGTGGCCTCGAATCTTCTTGCCCAACGAAAGTGTGTACACGAGCGAACTGGTATGCAGCGCAGTTCGAAGAAGTGAGAGGCAGATCGTGGAATTAACGTTAGAAAATGGGAGAATTGTGCGAGAGAGAGAGAGAGAGAAAGAGAGAGAGAGAGAGAGGTATCTGCAGCGTAAGTCTGCTTTCACGTAAAACTAATTTACGTGCAAGGCTTGCTTTTGGCCTGCTGAAGCAAGCGGTCACCGTAGTCAAACTCGACGGCCTCAGTCTAACATGATCTTCGAAATTTATTCAGAGACAATCCTCATGTAGATGTACATGAGAAGGAAATAAAAAACGCAAGCGATTTCCTTTTTTAGAATTTTTTAAGAACCATACTCACCAACTTGTATTATCTTGATGATGGTATCCACGCATGTCATATAGAATATACCGGGCGGATTACACTTGGAAACAGAATAGGTCTTTGGCGCTTTCTTAGTGATTTTGTACCTCGGATCCGATACATTGCACTCGTCGTATCCTTTGATGAGTAACGAGTTCATTGAGAGCACGTCAAAGTAATGAACCAAACCTAATAGGCACGGCAAAAATTAAGGAAAATGGAAGGTTGAATATTTTGTAATCATTATAGAAAGGACTTTGAGGCTCTAAATCGGAAATTGACCTTTAAAATATCGACTATTGTGAATCAGTACTGTGTCTATAGCGCAACGCAGTTTTTATATCAATGTATGAAATGCATATAAGCTTCACATAACGGTAGACCGTCTATATTTTTGCAGTTGGATAACTTATGATTGGAGAAGGTGAAACGTTGAATGAGATAATTTAAAGAAATACAATCTAGTAAAACATTAAACATCCGCTTACGAACTATTTCGCTACGAAGGTAATATATCTCGTGTGTTAGAGAATGCCACTTAACACCGAAGAAAAATTGGAAGATTTTTTTGCAGATTTTGCTACATAAGTGGCGCCACTGCTCACCCCAGACCAAGCAACAGTATTGGCGTGAGCAAGTCATCCAATTGACACCATTTCCTGCCCTCTCGGGTCACCCTCCCACTAAAACAAAACTGTGACCCATATATGAGTCCGGCAGCCGTCTGAGATATCCCAGTAACCCTATTTAGGGACATCACTGCTTGCCTCCTCGCGAAGGAAGGGGTCAGAAAAGGTGTCCTAAATAAATGCTGGCTCTCACGTCTTCTGCAGCCGACCACGGCTCGCGGATCGCAAAATACGCCGTCGTAAAACTCAAACAAACGAAAATATCCCCTGTCCCAATCCCCCGCGACATTCTCTCCGGGCTAGTTGGGTGAGTCCGCTCACACTACACCTTCTTCTGGAGCGGCCAGCAAAAGGTAGAGCGAAGCGAAGCTGGTGTCGCCTTTGCCATCCGGAACGACCTCGTGGGACGTCTGCCCTGTCTGCCACTGGGTATCGATTATCGCCTGGTGAACCTCTGCCTGCCATTTCAGGGAGACAATTTCGCTGGTGACCAAGGCGATCCGCGATGCCAATGGTTGGACGGAGCACTGCTTCGTCATCTCCAAAATGATAACGTCACCGTGGAGATACGATGGTATCAACTGCACAATGGCATCCAGTCCACCACCCTCGATGTCCTCGGACGCGCACACCTTCAACAACAGGACTGGTTTGACGACAATGACGCCGACATAAGCAACGCACTCAGGGAGAAGAGCCACCTACACAAAGCCAACATAGACATTCGGACTGATGCCACCAAACCAGCCTTCTTCAGAAGCCGCCACATTGTACAGCAACGGCTTTGGGAGATGCAGGATGCCTGGATGGTCCGAAAGGTTGAGGAACTCCAAGGGTATGCGGGGGCGCGTGGGTGTTGGGGGTACTAGTCAGGGGTAACAGCACACAGGAAGGATTTTTTTGCTCCATTTGCCTTGCTTCTAGCTGTTCCCCAAATTTTCCTTTTGGCTTCTTAAAGGTGGGTTCGTCCCAGCGGTCCCACTCGCTAACTCTGGCAGTCTGGAATGTTCGATCCCTTTTAGACAATCCGAGGAGCTCCGACGAGGCAAAGAACAAATTATATGAGGAGCTACACGCCCTCCCGGCGACTGTGCCCAAGGCGGATTAGTTAAGTTTCCTTGGTGTCCTTAACGCCCGCGTCGTGACAGACCAGGACATGTGGAGAGGAGTGCTGGGTCCTCTTGGGCTCACCGGTTTCTATGACAATGGTCTCCTCCTCCTACAAACCGGCACAGAGCATCGTCTGATCCTGACCAACACCTTCTTCTGTCTCTTGATGCAGCAGAAGGCGACCTGGGTGCACCCTGGTCGAGACACTGGCACTTACTGGATTATCTCCTCGTCCGGAGGCGTGACCGTCAGAACATGTTGGAGACAAGGGTGATCCCCTGTGCCGACGGATGGACATATCACCGGTTCGTTATCTCCAAGCTGAAGCTTTGTCCCTAACCACGCAGGAGACCCCAAGGTAATTGACAACCAGATAAGTTGAATACTGTTTTTTGAATGTTTCTGCTAACAATCTCAATTTCAGCAACGAACTGGCCAACTGGCTAGCCAACCTCCAAGTCGTTGATGTTGAGATCTGAGTAAAGAACTGCTGGACTCAACTGTGGGACACGGCCCAATCCACCGGTCCTGATTTCCTCGGCCGTGCACGTCGTCAAGACCAGGACTGGTTCGAGGAGAACGATTCAGCCATCAAAATTGGTCGCCCAGACGAACCGGTTGCACAAAGCCTACGTCTACCGCCTTCCGCTGCAAACACGACAGTCACTGCCTTTTACAGCAACGGCTGCGGGAGATGCAGGACGCCCGGATGGCCTGCAAGGCCGAGGAAATCCGCGGACCGTTAGGAATGGAAGAATTTCTTCGACGCCACCAAGGCTGTCTACGGACCACCCATAACAGCGCCGCCCCTCTTCTCAGTGCCAACGAAATTATTCTGTTAACTGAGAATTCGTAACTCATGAAACGCTGGGCAGAAAACCTTCCGAAACGTTCTTAACAGCCCTCTACCATCACTGCCGCCACCATCGATCGACTGCACGAAATATAAACCAATGCCGAACTCGATCTCCTGCCCTCTATCCAAGAAAGCATCAAGCCTGTGCAACAACCCTCCAGCAGGAAAGCACCTGGATCAGACGCGTTCACTGCTGAGATCTCCAAGCATGGTGGCCCCAAACTGATGAGCCAGCTCCCAGCACTCTTCCAGGTGATGTGGAGCAAAGGACAGGTCCCTCAGGATTTCACAGAATCGACCATCATTCATCTCTACAAGAAGAAGGGGAACAGTCAACTGTGTGATAACCACAGAGGCATCTCGTTGCTCAATATCCCCGGGAATATCTTCGTCCGTTCCCTTCTCATTTGTCTGAATGGTCACCTAGAGAAGGGTTTGATCCAAGAAAGCCAATGTGGCTTCCGAAACACTATGGAACAACCAAACTGACTTTCAGCGCTCGCCATATACAAGAGAAGTGCCAGGTGATGCGAACCAATCTATACGCTGCCTTCCTGGATCTGACGAAAGCATTTGACTCGGTGAATCGCGACTGGCTGTGAAAGATCGTGCAGAAATTCAGCTTTCCCGAGAAATTCACTCACATGGTGCGTAAACTCGTCGATGGCAGGATTGCGCGCGTCATGGACAATGGAGCCGTCTCAGAGGACTTTGAACTGACTAACAAAGTGAAGCCTGGTTGCGTCCTCGCTATTCCCTATTCAGTCTCCTGTTCTCTGCCATGCTAACGGACGCCTACCGTGACGAACGCCCCAGGATCCATATAGCCTACCGGATGGACGGCCGACTCCTCAACTAACGGTGGATACATTTCCACTCGCGTGTATCCACAGCCACCATCCATGAAGTTCTCTTCGCTGACGACTGCGCCCTCAATGTACCGACTGAAGGGGACATGCAAAGGAGCATGGACCTCTTCGCTGCCGCCCGTGACAACTTCAGACTGCGCATCAACACGCAGAAAACGGTGGTCATGCATCAGCCACCGCCCAATACCAACTACACCGCTGCTTGCATTAATGTCAACGTCGCCCAACTGGAATCCGTGGATACCTTTATCTACCTGGGCAGCAACCTCTCACGTAGCACTAAAATCGACGTTGAGGTCGCCCACCGGCCAAGCCTTTGGACGCATGGAGAACGTGGTCTGGAATCGACACGGTCTCCACCTCAGCACCAAACTCAAGATGTACAAAGCTGCTATATTGCCGACGCTGCTGTATGGAGCAGAGACTTGGACAATCTACCAAAAGCAGCCACGGAAGCTCAACCACTTCCACCTCAGCTGCCTCCCCGGAATACTAAAGCTTAAACGGTAAGACAGGATCCCCTACGCGGAACTGATGGAACGAACAGACCTTCTCAGCATCTTCACTTAGCTGAAACAATTGCAACTGCGCTGGAGCGGCCACCTTGTGAGGATGGACTACGGACGACTACCCAAACGACTCCTCTATGGAGATGTTGCCACGGGTTCTCGTCGACAAGGGTGTCAAGTACGACTCCACAAGGACACTGGCCTGGAGAGAGACAGTGAAGACAGGGGCAGAGGCAAAACAATGAAAATAAAGCAATTTAATTTATATTTGTATCATTGCCAGCCATTGCCTCACAACGTTAAGAAACTGAGATCACGGACCAACACGTTTGGTTTATATCTTGTATATAGTTATAATGCCATAAGTGTCATCGCATAGATAATCCCTCTGTCCCATTCTAATAAATACTCTATTGATGGACATTTAAAATGTCAATGTTCCCGTGTCTAAAATAAATTGCTCAGAAGCAGCAATCATTAATAAATCAAAACTACTTTGAAGAAGCTCCTCTAAAATTACGGAGTGAACCGCAGACTATATTTTCGCGACAGGGCCTAAACAACTAGATGACTTCTCAAAACAGACAGAGGCATTAGGTAAACTTTCCTATAGTTATACCATCAGCAATACAACTGGAAAAAACCGAGGGAGGAAATCCTTTGAAAATATTTTCAACCTGCACAAAAATTGCTTAAGCTCCACATTCATTCTGGGGAAAGGGTGTGAAAACCTACCGCAGTTGACCTGCGCCGGCAGGTGACCGCTCAGAATGGTAAGGAAAACGAGCAAAATAAGCCCGTCCATTTGCGATTGTGACGGCCACCTCACAACTGCGCACGGGTATATATTGATTTTTGGTGTCATTTGAATGAACTTCAAAAAGTGTGACTAACCAGCTAAGTTTCGGTGCAAGGATGGCAAATAGTGTCAGTTGCCTGTTGACCCCGGGTGATAACTTTTATCTAGAGAGAGTGGTTTTTTCGCAGCTAGTCCGAGTTTTCGATGAATCTCACGCCAGGACATTGTCCAGTTAACCATGTTTTGGTAGATTAGAACCAGCAAGATTGATAAAGTCACTGTGAGAGGCATGTTTCCTGGTTTCAACATGTCCTATTGCGGATGGGATGTCATAAAAATGACCAAACAATTATACGATATTTTAGGCAAATACGACCTGTTCACAGTGAACAAGGAAAATAAAACATGACCTTAAGCAAGTAATTCTTTAAAACCAGTCTTCTTCTATCGTTAATAAGAATTGCTGTTTTAATAAAATAAATGAATGAAATCACTCGTAAAGAAGTACGAAATTTAACACTGGTTGGCACTTCGA